>JXCR01148719.1:282372-296787 GCA_002079205.1 Phalaenopsis hybrid cultivar | reverse complement strand
TTTGTGAAGATGTAAAAAATAGGAATAATATGATGATATATAAATGTTTTGTAAGAAACAGTTTTTTTTTTTTCTTTTTAAAGTTATTAAATGCATTACTAATATCATAAGTAGATTATATCAATTTCAAAGGCATTTGAAATGTTATATGTTTTACAAAAACGATTATTTTCGTGCAATTGTAGTAATTTGTCAAAAAAAATTCATAAATCTTATTATTCATATAATTTCATTTTTTTTAAATAAAAAGGGTAACTAGTTCAAATAATGTTTTTGATCTAATTATTTAAGAAGCTAGCATTATAATTTAAACAGGTGTAGAATAAATAAATGTTCATATATATACAAAAAATCAATGAAATTGGTGCGGAAGCTTGGATAAAGTTCATTAGTATATTTGAGTGAAATTTGGCCTGAATAAAGCTTGAAATTAATTCAGTCCTAGAGCTAAAGCTCTTGCCTTAATTTTTATATTTAATTTGACCAATGGGACATTTAATCTTGGTGCTCTGCTGACTTTCACTTAATATTTTCACTTTTAAAAGTATTCCATTCATAGTATGGAGAGAGGGTTTTAACAATTAGATCAATGTTGTTGACTTCATTTTTTGTCACAGTATTTGCACGAACATCATCTCTTGGTCTGGTGCAGCCACATTAGCGATTATGCTAGGCCCGGGCATGATCAAGCTCAAAAATACCTCGGTGTGGCCACCCTTAGTATGGGCATGGCCACAACAAGAAGTTTCTTGGCATAATAAAGCCAACCATATGCGTGACCACGCCAAGGTATAGTTGAAGTGACCACTCCACGTGATCACCTCTAGCGACACGCCACCGATCCGTGGTCATAGTCAATGGATCGAAGCACAAGCCGTCATGCCGTTTTATCAATTGAGATCCATGGCTCTTCCAACCGTTTGATTCATCGTGGTGGTTGACGCACCACCTAATCCGAATGACTAAAGAAGGCTCTACCAGCACAATCCCAGCTAAAAATAGGCGGTCTTTGGCACTCTCTGACATGCTCACGCTTCAACACTCTCCACTTCAGACATTCCACTCTCAACATTCTCCATTACTCCAAGGAAAAAGAAACAAGTTCTCCGCAGAACGTCCTCCCCTTCGGCCAGCCTCCTCTTCGGTGAGATTCTCTCTTCTTTTTATAATTTAAGAATTTATTTTTCTTAAGTCTTGTTAGGCTAGGTCAACCAGTTCAAAAGCCTTGGATTAGGCTTGGATTTAGGCTAAACTTAGGTCGACCCGAACCCAGCTTAAACCCTAACCCAACCTAGGAAATCCACTAACTGGTTTTAGCTAAACCCTAGCCCAGGGTCAGTGGGTTTAGGGAACCATCTACATGAGTCTCCCAAAGGATTAAGGGATCAAAGTCAATAATTTTGGGGTTAGGGTTGTGAGTGGGCACATGTGATAATGAGTGCAAGTGAGTGAAAGTGAGTGCCTTAGCCCTAGTCCAACACCCAGAGTCAACCCTAAGGGCAAGTGGTCTTATGGGAACTCACCTTGAGCTCTCCCATATTGACCCTACCTACTAAGTGCTAGAGGTTAGGACCAATATGTGGAACTTCAAGTTGAGCAAAAAGGAGTGTAGAATTTCTAATGGTGAGGGTTCCTCTTCTAGTTTTCTAGGAATAGTCAAGAGAAAAGTCCCATGGCTAGACCTTAGGCTACTAAAGAGGAAAAACTAAACCTCAACCAAAAGTGAGGTCAAAAAGGTCCCTAACCCAACCTAGGAAGTTAAGGATCAATCTCAAAAAGAGGATTTGAAGTTAGGGACCGATCTCAAAAGGAGGGAATCAGAAGTTAAGGACTGATTCCAAAATGAGAATTAAAAGTTAAAGATCAATCTCAAGAGAGAGTCGGAAGTTAGGGACCGACCTCGAAAGGAGGGAATCAGAAGTTAGGAACTGATTCTAAAAATGAGAATTAAAAGTTAAGGTTCAATCTCAAAAAGTGGATCGGAAGTTAGAGAGGGATCAATCTCAAAAGGAGAGAATCAGAAGTTAAGGATTGATTCCAAAATGAGAATTGAAAGTTAAGGATCAATCTTAAGAGAGAGTTGGAAGTTAGGGACCGACCTCGAAAGGAGGGGGAATCTGAAGTTAGAACTGATTCCAAAAATACGAATCAAAAGATAAGGATAAATCTCAAAAAGATGATCGGAAGTTAGGGACTGATCTAAAAAGGAGGGGGAAATCAGAAGTTAATACTAATTCCAAAAATGAGAATTGCAAGTTAAGGATCAATCTCAAGAGAGGGTCGGAAGTTAGGGACTGATCTCAAAAGGAGGTGGGAATCAGAAGTTAGGAACTGATTTTAAAAGTGAGAATTGAAAGTTAAGGAGCAATCTCAAAAAGAGGATCGGAAGTTAGGGACCGACCTCAAAAGAAGGAGGGAATCAGAAGTTAGGATTGATTCCAAAAATGAGACTTGAAATTTACAAAGAGTTTATGGTGTTGAACCCATATATATGTCCTGTGAAAAAGGCCGACATTGTTGAGGAAAATGTGCAAAATTTTGTGAGATTTTGTGTAGAATGTGAAATTTCACAAGGATGTGAAGAGTTATTGTAGACAAGTATAGTCGTGTTGAAACAAATTTGTTTTCTTTTCTTTTTGTTTTTATCATGTTTAATTTTCAAAATATGTTTTCCAAAATTTAATTTTTGTGGGTTGATTAATTTTCAAAAGAGTGTTTCATTTGAACTTTATTATTAAGTTTTTTATTGTTTTGTTCTTTGTTCATTGTAATCTCGAACCAACGTTTGGTTCATGATTTTTATTCATCGCACCAAAAAGGGAAATTGAACAAACAAACAAAATTCTAAAAGAGATTTCATTAATATGCTCCAATAAATGTTACAGATTGAGTGTAGGCCAAGCCTCAAAAAGTACAATTATGCTGACTGCATTAAAGTACATCCAAAAATATCCCATGCCAAGTACATAGCATAGGGTGATCATGTCTAATATACTGTAACGAAAATGCAGTAAAAATGAATCCTCTGAGCGTCTGTCTCTGATGAGGCAAGCTCCTGATCGAGCTGACCTTCTAAGCCACGCTCCAGGACAAGAGTTCCCTTTGCATGTGCTTAGAGGTGCAACCCACTCATAGCTCGTATGGCAGTAGTTCTTCCAGCTTCGGGTCTAGTCAGAATCTATATGGCATTCCAGTACATTTGGAAGACGAAGCTCCGTTAAAGTACATTTCATATTGTTGTGCAATGGCGAATTCCATTTTAATACCTGCTCATCAGGTAGTTCATCAATAAGAGGGGACCCAGCGGGAAGTGAGTGTGCAACGAGAATGTCTGCTAAAATTTATCCCTTGATAGCATAGAGGGGAACAAAAGTTATATCAAATTGCAATAAGATCATCGAATCTTGCTAGACGTCCGGAGAGTATTGGTCGGGTCATCAAATATTGCAACAAATTAACTTTCGAAATTAGGGTAATCTTATGAGAAAGCATGTAATGTCTAAGCATTTGGGCGGTGAAAATCAAAGCTAGACAATGCTTCTCAATAGGTAGATACCTTATCTCCGTTGGTATTAGGCGGCAACTCAAGTATTAGAGTGCGTTTTCTTTACCCTTATCATTAACTTGGGCTAAGAGGGCTCCAAGAAAGTCCTCTAAGGCCACAATATAAAGTATCAAAGGTTTCCCTAGGATAGGGGCTGCCAAGAAAGAAGATGTCATTAAATATTGTTTAACGTCCTCGAAGGCCCGCTGGCCTTTCTCTTACCAAACAAATTTGGCATCCTTTTTAATTAATGCCGAGAAGGGCTGAGACCTACCAGAGAGATTAGAAATAAAGCGTCTAAGATATGCCAACTTCCCTTGGACGGAAAGTAGTTGTTTCAAGGTTTTAGGAAGAGGAATTTCCAAGATAGCTTTAATCTTATCTGGGTCGATCTCGATTCCCCGATGACGGATAACAAATACTAGAAACTTCCCAGAGGTAACGCCAAAGGCGAACTTTAAGAGATTCATTTTAAGGTCATATCATCGTAACCGTTCGAACACGATCCTCAAATCGTACAAATGGTCTATTTTTCACTTGTTCTTGATGACCAAATCATCCACGTAGCATTTCACTTGATTGTGAATGAGGCCATAAAAAATCTTTGTCATTGCACTGGTATGTTGCTCCAGCGTTCTTTAGGCCGAATGACATCACTATGTAGCATAAAATCTTGATAGGTGTTCTGAAGGCTGTAAGTGCTGCATCTTCGGGAGTAATCTTGATTTGGTTGTATCCCAATGATCCGTCCATAAAAGAGAAGATTTCATGTCTAGAAGTGATGTCCACCATCATTTCTGGTATCAGTAACAAAAATTCATCTTTTAGACATGCTTTGTTCAAATCTTTGAAGTCGACACAAACACGTATTTATGCATTTTTCTTTATAATTGGGACAATGTTAGCTAACCATGTGGGGTATTGCTATTCTTTTACAAAGTTAGCGCTATTAATTTCTTCACCTCAGCGTTGACTTGCTGCTCTATTTTGAGATGCATTCTTTTGGGAGCTTATTTTACTGGGGTCATATCTTTGTCTACCCCGAGTTTATGAATTGCAACCTCTGCTGACAGTCTTGACATCTCATCATAGCTCCATGCGAACCAATCATTGAATTCTGTTAGCAATTTGATAAGTTGGAAAGATTCTTCATCGTTGAGTAGAGAACTTATAAATGTAGGTCGGGGTTTTTCTCCAGTCCCGATGTTAATTTCCTTCAATTCATCAACAGTTGATTTAATTTCCTTCTCAAATTTTGGCGGAGCATTTTCTATCAGCTGATCAATAGAGTCATCCTCCATATCGATGCAATCCCCTTCCGATTCACTAGTAACAACCATACAAAATTCTGAATCATCGACTGACCCGACTGTACCAAATCCGAGACCCTCTTTTGAGTTGGGAGTTCAACTTTTAACATTCCATAATTTTTCAAAAAGTTTTAATTTATCTTTCAGTATTTGTTTTGGTAAATGTCCCTGTCGAATTAACTTTTATACACAAGGAGAGAAATAACCAAAAGGCAATTCCATTAATTCATTGGGATCATCATCCAAGTTTACATGATTTTCAAGATCAGTAGAGGTTGAAGCACGATAAAACTTGATCGGCTTTGAACCAGTTCTAAGAACTTCCTTGACCTCTAAACTCTCGATCTTTTGAGGGAGAATCAGAGTAAGGTTCATGGTGTTCACATAGTGGTTTATCTGATCATACATCATCTCATATTCGATTTTCTCCGCATCTTCTAAGGATATCTTATACTGAGGTTTCTTCTGTTTTGTCATCATTATTACATCTTCAGAACTGTCTTCATCACCATTGTTGATGGTTGGTCGAGTTCGTTCAACAGTTAAATTAGTTTTTCCTTGTCCACGTCCCCGACCTCGACCTCGGGTGCGCGAACTAAAAGAACCTCCACCAACTTGTTGCAAAAGAATGGTGGAAGATCACTGAAGCGGAGTTGAATGGCCTCCTCTTTGTGTTTTTTTTAATCATCACCTTTATTTGCGACAATTTCACGAGAGAAGACAGTTTTCTTCAGAGGCGCGTAGTGGGCAGCATCTTCATGATTACCAACTTCATGAACTGAAAGCGGTTGTAGGTCACCCTTGATGCAATGTTCTTGTCCCTGTTTGTAGTACTTAATACATTGGTGTAGAGATGATGGAACCATGTTGTGTTCGTGAATCCATGGTTGACCCAATAGAGCGTTGAAAGAGGTCTCGACGTCGATGATATGAAACTTAGCGGTTGTTACTAGTTCTCCAACCTTCATAAGCAATGTAATGGATCCAAGCGCTCTCTCTCCCTTTTGGTTGAATCCTCTTAACATCATTTTATATGCTGTAAGTTCAAGAGCTTCAATATCCAAATAGGTCATTATCCGTAGACTCATCAAGTTGAGTGATGCTCTAGGATATACTAAAACTCTAGACAACACAAATCTACCAATGTTAATGGAGATGTAGAGTGGACGATTGTTATCGGCAGTATCGAGCAACAAATCTTCATCGGTGAAGTTTACCCCAGATTGTTCTTTCAATGAACAAACTTCATCTGAGGATGTGCTGACCAACTGGGCTAAACAAATCTCTAGGTCAAGCAAGGTTGTAACCATAGACTCTCTCATCTCCTTTGATAGGATCAAAGCGTCGTAGATACTTAATCTGGATGGCAACTTCCTAAGATGAGTTAGCACATTGTAATCCACTTTGTATGGCCATCTAATTTTCTCTTGGTTATGTGGTTCTTCCACTGGTGGAGGTGGGGGTAGTTCTTCTCGAGTATATATTTTTTTTCCTTTATCTATTGTAGCTATTCTTGGGGGTAATGCTCTCCCACTTCTTAAGTTCACCTATGTAATTTCTTCTTCTTGAGATATCATTGTTGAATCTTCCGGTGTTTCTTCTTTGTTGGAAAGATCTAAGTTGATGGCAAGCGGTGCACCATGGTGCTCGAGAATTGGTTCCTCACTTCTGGTGCTATCATAAGCGGTATCATCGATGTCTTCTTCAGTCCTGTTAACAAGTTCATCATACTCAAGCACGATTTCAGGATCGTTTTAGGAGTCGAGATCGAAGCTAGATTAGTTACAGTCGATTATGTTATCACTAGAAACAGTTAAAATGTAGCTGAAATCATAATCATTATATTCATAAGACCCCGGAGGGACAAAAAGATAATCATACAAGGTCAAGGATTCGAGATTTTTCTTCCTCGAATCCGAGACAACTAGTCTAGCAGAGTGATCTATTTATGTTAATTGCATAAAATTTTCACCTGCATGTTTAGGCAAAAAATTTATGTAATAAACGTAAATAAAATTAAATGAAAAATCACAAATTCAACAACCTGGCTCTGATACCACAATTTAAACAAACATTTAAGAAAGCTGCCACAAGAAGCACGCTGGTCCTTGAAATTATTTGATAATGTTATTTTTTCATTTATGTGGCACATTGTTATTTATTTTAATAGTAATTCATGAACTAAAAAGAAGAGGGTCATGTCTCTTCTCAATAGACACCGCATCCTTTCATTTTTAATTAATTAATTAAATTATCCTAAATAAAGAGTTGTTTCTCTTCCCGAGAGAATTATCTTTTCTCTTAATTATCCATTATTAACCGTCATCCATCATGATGATTATTGACCAATAGAATTTATGATAATTTAAGAGAAAAGATAAGTCTCTTGGGAAGACACTTATCTGAAGGACTATTTTGATTAAGACTTGAATATCGAATCCATAGGGAAGATATGCAATATGCACTTTTTGGAAAACTTTCTATTTTTAAAAAAGATAATTATTTAAACTAAAGACGTTTTTGCAGTAAAGAAAGTTTAAATATTTTTATTTTAATATTTTGATAAAAAAGTACAAACTTAAAAAGATAACTTTGGTTTTGTAGAAGAAAAGCACTAAATATGAAAATATCTTTCCCCTTATCATGAATCAGTAATAAGTATAGGAATTCAGTTGTGGATGTATGCATATTGTGTTGTGCCAAATAGGAGCAATAATTATCTTTACCCTTACTTGAGATGCTATAAAGAACATTGGCTAATTTAAAGTTTGAATAGTTCTAAAGACCGACTATGCAGGGAAGATACTAGCTTTCACTCTAGAGTTCCCTCGCTTCTCTCCACCTGGGGGCTAACATCTCATATCAGAACTTAAAACAATAAACCAAGTTGGGGGCTTTAAACTGTCACCTTAAAGTCCTTTAACTCTACACCCTTTAATGAAAAATTTACCTATTTATTTGCACTCAATCATATGAACTATATTCTCATTCATACAATCTCATGTGATTCTTTCCAATTATTGACTAAGACAATACCATACCAGTTCTTACATGTTTTCACAACAAATTTTAACTTTTGGATTGGCCAAACCAAGAAGTAAATGAAGTACATGGATTTAAATCATCACAACTTCTTCCAATATTAAAGATGAATACTCTCCACAACTTCCATCCAACACTTAATTACTTATCATTTTAAAAAGAAAGATAAAGAAAACTACTCAGGAACCTCTTTCAAAGGATAAATATGTGGTGTAAAATAAAAGTTAAAAACTTCTCTCAAGTCCTCCACCAAACTCTTGATGTTCCTTTGAATATCTTCTCTTTTACAACACTCTCAATATAAAAATAGAAATAAAAAAAGGATAAATATGTAGTGCCTGAAAATCTCTCTAACTAACTCCCCAATTTTTTAACTCTCAAAACTTTTCCAGTACTTTCAGGACCTCTTTCAAAGTCCCAATCTTCTTTCTTTTATAATTCTTCAAAAGATGTCTTGGCATCTCTTCAAAATTTATCTTGATTCGATGTATTTACCCAAGAGATGCATCCTTTTGCAATAATTTTTGTCCAGGTAGTTGTAACCACCTATTAAGCCAATAAGTGCCTCAAAAACCTCTTCAAAATCTGCAAAAATCAAATTTACTCGTCCAATAACTACCACTGACGCTTAAGCGCGGGGCCTCTTGTGCTTAGGCGTGGCCTTCTCTGTTTACCCGGCGCTTAGGCGCTAAAATATTTTTGCACATTTTTCACCTATTTGCTCCAAATTTGATCCGTTTTCATTCCTTTAAGTTTTTTACCCTTTTTACCTGCACCTGAAAGAAAAACACAAAAATACCTTCCATTAAAGTGCAATATCTCAAAAATAAGTGTAAAAATGTGTATAAAAATACTATATATTTTAGGCGTATCACAGAGGCAGCCCCTATCCTACCCCCCATGCTATTAATCTTCATGGTGGTGTTCTTTTTCTTCTTTATCTTTGACGATGACAAATTTCCTGATGAAATCTTCGTCTCAGGTTTGGCAGACTGAATATTCTGAATGGAAGATTGTTTTGAAGCATTTTGGATTCAGTTCAATATTTTCTTGGATGATTTGCTCTAGACTGCATTCCATCCATCTTTTCCAGTATATGCAGAAGATTGTTTTGATGCATTATGGATTTGGTTTAGGACCATCTTGAGCTTGTCCTAAGTCGTACTCCATCCATCTTCTCCAGTATATGGATCAATCAAAGAGATTGACCTAGCCAAAATCATATTTATGGAACCTTTTTCAGGTTCTTTTAAATTTTCTTTCGGGATCGTTATCTTCCCTTTTTTAAGATTCTTCTCGAGCAAATCCTTAAAGATGAAACATTCTTCTATAGTGTGCCCAAGCAACATGTGGTATGGGCAATAACTTGGTTGATCTTTCTTATCAACCTCTTCGAGTTTCTTTGGATATAGTAATTTGAATTCAGGCTTCTTCATCAAACTTCTGAACATTTTGGATACTGCTTCATCTTTGAAAGAACACACCATTTTTTGTCATTCTGCCAAAGATATTCTTTTATTCTCTATTCGGGATGATCCTCCTTGAGGCGGTCGCTGGTTGGACTAGCTACTTGTTTCTGAGCATGTTGTGAAGATTGAAAAGGATTTTCTGGATATATCTTCATTGGTTGTTTTCCTTTATCGACAGATGCTCCTGTTCCTGACTTCTTTTCAAATACTCTAGTTGCCTTAGATTTCTTGTGAGAATCCATATGTTTGATTTCTTCTTGAAGACTATTGGCTTTGCTTAGTAACTTTTCGAAGGATTTGATGGTGAGTCCCTTGAGCATGAAAGCTACTGGCCCATGAATGCTTTTGATTAAAATCTTAATTGTGTGATGTTCCTATAGCTGAGTTTCACACTTCATGCTAAGGTTTCTCTACCACAAGATGTAATCTACCAAAGTCTCGTTGGGCTTTTGCTTTTCCATCACGAGCTCTCTTACAGAGAAATTGTGTTGCGCTCCGGCAAATCTCTTTACAAATAATTGTTCCAGTTTGGCAAATGTTTTAACTGATCCGTTGGGCAAATCAGCATACCAATTGAAAGCAATCTCTGACAGGCTGTTGACAAACTGTTGGAAGAGTAAAGCTTCGTTACTTCTTGGGTTTCCATAAGTGGCTCAAAAATGTGCTATGTGTTGTTTGGGATTTCCAGTCTCATCAAATATCTTAAAGTTTGGGGACACGAAACCCTTGGGGAAGGGTACGACATCGAATTCTTTCGGGTAAGTTCTACCCTTTAAAACCAATGCACCACCCTTAGATTGGGTTAAGGCCTCTCAAACTTGCTCGACCATTTGCTTGAATTCCTTCTCCGGCATGGCACTCGATGGAGGATCCTTCTTTGGTTGCTCATCTCTGTTTGCTAAGGTGACTTCTCTTCTTTCATCTGTAATATGTATAATTTTTGGTTGGTTGACCTCTAAAGAGGCTAACTGTGGGGGTTACGATTGGGTTTGAAGTATGGCCATGGCAGTCATGGCTGTGGCCATCTCTTCTATCCTTTTTTCCAGTTGGCTGACTTGCTCATCCCTTTGCAGGATAGCCCTATGCAGCTCATCTATGGTGTTCTCTTTGACGAGAGGTTGAGCCACACGTGTAGATGTAGCGGATCTGGTTTCAATGACATTGACATCCATGAAATCTTCTTCGAGGTAATCATTATAGTCAAAATCTTCATCATCGTCATCGATGAAAACTCCGTATTTTCGAGCCAACTCGAAAATCTCGACCCTGAGCTTTTCAAAATTTCCTTCAATTATTGATTCTTGAATTGCCTTAATATCTGGAGGACCCTGCTAGACCTCCTCCTCTTGTTCTTCCATCTCGCTGGTAGTTACTGCGACAATGTCAAATATTTCAAACCCTGGTTTCATCCAATGTTCTTGCCCTGCGGGATCACCAGACCGTATCGGTACAACGACCTTAGGTACCCGATTCTGACTCAATGGCCTATGCATAATATAACACTAGTTCTGATGTTATTTTTTACTTATATTTCCTTATTTTACAACAAAACCAAAAACAGATCCTAAAGAAAAATAAGAATTTAACTTTTTAATTTATATATATTTATATTGGGATACTACACAAGTATACGTATTGTTATCAAGTAATATAGGACTTTTTGATTAAGACATGAATATCAAACCAACAGGAAATATTATGCAATCTGCCCTTTTTAGAAATTTTTTCTATTTTTAAAAAGATAGTTACTTAAACTAGCAATGACTTTTACAGGAATTTAAATATTTTTTGTATTTTTGATATCTTAACGAAACAGTAACAACTTAAAAAGATAACTAAAGTTTTTGTAGAAGAAGAGTACTTAATATGAAAATATCTTTCTTCTTATCATGAATCAGTAATAAGTATAGAAATTCTCTTATGGAATTATGCAATTTGTGTTGTGCCAAAGAGGAGCAATAATATTCTTTACCCTTACTAGAGATGCTATAAAGAACATTGACTAATTTAAAGTTTGAATAGTTCTGAAGACAGGCTAGGCAGGGAAGATACTAGCTCTCACTCTAGAGTTCCCTTGATTCCCTCGACTTAGGGGCTAACATTCTCGTATCAGAACCTAAAACAATAAACCAAGTTGGGGGCTTTAATTTGTCACTTTAAAGTCCTCTAACTCTACACCCTTCAATGAATATTTTCCTATTTATTTGCACTAACTTTAAAGTCCTCTAACTCTACACCCATCAATGAATATTTCCCTATTTATTTGCACTCAATAATAAACGTCTACACCCATCAATGAATATTTTCCTATTTATTTGCACTCAATCATATGAACTACATTCTCATTCTTACAACCTCATGTGAGTATTTCCAATTGTTGACTGAGAAAATACCAGCCTGATTCTTACATGTTCCCACAACAAACTTTAACATCTGGATTGGCCAAATCAAGAAGTAAATGAAGTGCATGAATTTAAATCATCACAACTTCTTCCAACATTAAAGATCAATACTCTCCTCAACTTCCATCCAAATCTTAATTACTTATCATTTAAAGAAGAAAGATAAAGAGAAGTACTTAGAATCTATGGAGAAAATAAAACCACACTTTAGTTTAAAAGAAAAAAATCATGGTCTAACCAACAACAAGTCTTGATTAAAACCAAAAGTAGTCTAAAAAAAAAGATAAAAACTTATCTCAATTCATCCACTAAACTCTTGAAGTTCCTTTGAATCTTCTTTCTCTTTTTACAATCACTCAAAACAAAATAACAAAAAGGATAAAGTAAATAAAAAGTTGTTCCTGAAAATCTCTCTAATAACAAAAAGGATAAAGTAAATAAAAAGTGGTTCCTGAAAATCTCTCCGAACTAACTCCCAGAGAAGAACTTTCAAAACTTGCCAATATTTTGATAAAGTAAATAAAAAGTGGTTCCTGAAAATCTCTCTGAACTAACTCCCCAGAAAAGAACTTTCAAAACTTGCCAATATTTTCAAGAAGTGGTTCCTGAAAATCTCTCCGAACTAACTCCCCAGAGAAGAACTTTCAAAACTTGCCAATAGTTTCAGGACTCTTTTCTAAGTCCTCTCTTCTTTTTTTTTATAGTTTTCCAAGAGGTGCCTTAGGATCTCTTCAAAATGTTTTTTGATTCGATATATTTGCCCAAGAGACATCCTTTCATGTTAACTTTCGTCCATGGTGGTCACAACCATTTTTTAAGCCAATGGGTGCCTCAAAGACCTCTTCGAGATTCATGAAAATTGATTTTACTCGTATAGTAACTACCACTGGCACTTAAGCTCGGGGTCTCGATGCTTAGGCACGACCTTCTTTGTTTAACCAGCGCTTAAGCGCCGGATTTGGCGCTTAGGCGCTAAAACTCTTTTGAGTAATTTTTCATTTTTTGGCTCCAAATTTGACCATTTTCACTCCTTTGAGAATTTTTTCCATTTTTACTTGTATCTGCAAGAAAAACTCAAAAATACACCTTCCATTAAAGTGTAATATCTCAAAAATAGGTATAAAAATGTGTCTAAAAACACTATATATTTTAGTATCAAAATCTCCCAAACTTAAAATAGTGAAACTTCAATCTTTAAAAACTAAATATGTATGATATGTATATGAGTTTCTTTAGGAGTTGCTAAAAATACTATATATTTTAGGTGTATCAAAATCCCCCAAACTTAAAATGTTACTTGTCCTCAAGTTGTCCAATATTCAAAAACCCAAATATGTATGATATGTATATGAGTTTCTTTAGGAGTTACTAAAATTTAGATTTAGAAATTTTATTGTCCAATTTGAAAAAAATAATTAGTAAATGAGACCAACTTAAAGTTTGAAAATTTTTAATGTTAAGAACTATAAAAATATGAGTTCCTATCTAATTTTGAAATATTATAAGTTCTCTAAATTTAGATTTTAGTTCTTTTATTTTCTCTACTTAAAAATTTTTATTAAAAAATAATTTTACTTACTATATTATATTTATAAGCTTAAGATTTTATCAAGTCTTATATTTTAAAAAGATCAAATGTAGAACCAATTTTTGATTAGGCATTATTCCTCAAGCTTCTCCTCCCTTACATTTCTTTTCTTTTTCTTTTATTTTTCTTTTTCTTTTTCTTTTTCTTTTTCTTTTTCAGGCAAGGATTCTTATATCTGGACAGATCTTTAATGTTTTTGAATTCCAATTCTCCTTTCCTAAAGTAAAGTATTGATATAAAACTTTTAATTATAAATATAATAATAGTTTTGAAAATCATTTTAATAAAAGGAATTTAAGTATTAAAAATAAAAGTCTAAATTATCTAAACTTTTTAAAAATACAATTTTTCATACTAAAGATAGTCACTTATATTAATCATTTTCTAACTAAAAAATTTGAACTTAAAGTTTTTCTTCATTACTTTAAATTTTAACTAAATTTTCATACTCATTTCTAAAATCAAATTTTACTTCCCAAATTTAGGTCATATACATAATCAATTTTTCTTTTAAAATCAAATTCACTTGTAGTACATTTGAGAACAAAAAAAATTCCAGTTTTGAAAATGTTTTTCATCCCTCCCCCAAACTTAAATTTTTAACAGATTAAATAGTTTAGCATTAGATAATTATATAGGTAAGAATGAAAATGGAAATAACATGCTAACATGAATTTTTACCACCTAATCATACAAGTATAAAACTAAAGACATGAGTAAAATTAATTTTGATCAAATTTTCTAACATTTTATTTTAGTTTAACATGTAGAGATTCAAATAGACTTCTAAACAGTAGGTATAAAAGCAAACAATACACTAACATGATAAAAGAAACAATTTTTGAATTTCAAGTTTAAGATCTAAGCTAGCATGATTTTCTACTTTATAACAAATATGAAATTAAGTTAAGTTCTAAACTAACTAAATCACAGTACTAAACACAAAACAACAGTTACTACCCTAAAATTTAAAAAGGAAGTACTATCTAACACAACAACACAACAATAATAGAACATAAAAATTCAAAACACAACATAAAACATAGTCCAAAACAACACA
>JXCR01148719.1:257839-280215 GCA_002079205.1 Phalaenopsis hybrid cultivar | reverse complement strand
AATTTTTAAGTAGAGAAAATAAAAGAACTAAAATCTAAATTTAGAGAACTTATAATATTTTCTGAATNCATATATATATATATATATATACATATATATATATATATATGGCTTATACGGTATGAATTATAGTAAATACTATGGAGAATCAAAATAGGCTCAGATTAGGGTTGAGATTCAATACCTTTGTTTGAGAGGGGAGGCCTCAATCAGATGGTTGTGGCAGCTTCGAATGGACCCAATGAACCTCGAGATGAAGTCCTAGGCCCTGGTAAATTGTCTAGGTATCATTTCAATCAAAGTAGATTTCAGGTGTTGGTCTAGAGCTATGTTAGAGGCTGTTTAAAATGGGGCTTTTATGGGGAATCAACTCTTGTTAATTAGAGTTTGGTGGATTGTGGAGGTGTGAGAAAAAATGTCTTGGTTTTTCCTAAATTTTGAACTAAAAATTGATCTTCACAGGGGAATCCAGAGGAGGAAAATGGTGGGCTTAAGCTTAGGAGCTCTTGGATAGTGTCTGGAAGCAATTGGACAGAGTTTCCTAAGGAAATTTTGCTAGATCTTATTTTGGCCATGGAGGAGGTTGTTTTAATAAAGGGGCTTGGGGTCGAGCTCAGTGCTTCAATTCAGGTGTAATTGGGTTCTTAGGTGGAGGGCATAAAAATGACAAAGACCAATTGAAGCTAGCCAGCTTGGATGGGTGAGATTGGGTTTGGATGGAGGCATGGGGGCTCTCAGTTTTGGTGTTTTCCGGCGACTAGGGTGGCTAGCCAAAGCAAGGGAGGTGATCAGGCAGCCAGGTGGGCTAGGGTCAGGTTTAATTATGATTAACTCCTAATGGTATGGCATGGTGGCAAGTATTTCCATGTTTAAGCCCAAAAAAGGATAAAATCCCCTAAATTAAGGGACCATCGGTCCATGGATTCCATAGGGTGGGTTAGGAGGGTCTATCCTAGTAACTAGGATCCATTTGATGGTTGTGGTGTCATTAATTTGGTCATTTTGGCATGGCTTAGTCAATTTTTGTGCTTGGGTTCAATTTGGGTTAAATTGTCTTGAAGTTGGGTTTGGGTTAGGCTAGCCATGAAATTGAGCCCAACTGATTTATCAATTTCGTGTGGATGGGTAACACAAAGAGTTTAGATAAGATTTGGAGTGGTTTTGAATTGATTTGGAGGTTCAATTTGAGTGATTTTGGGCACTTAATCAATTTAGAGATGTTGTGTTAAACTTGGGTTTAGGTTGGGCTAGAGTTGGGTTAAGTCCAAATTGAGAGTTCAAAATGGTCTAGGGGAATGTCATGAAGAATTCTCAACATTAATTGGGTGCCAATTTTGGGGTTAGGGCATTCAAGTTGGTGGAATTTGGGCACATGGCTAAATGGGGGTAAATTTGAGAATTTTGGATTTGGGTTGAATTTGAGTGAAATTGAAGCTTATTAAAGTCAATTCAGAGTTCAATTTAATGTGTGGAGATGTTTCAAAGAGTTTATGATGCATAATTGGGGAAATTAAAATGATTTAGGGGTTCAATTGAGCGGGTTTTTGGTTTTAGGCCAAATTTGAGCTTTTTGATTTGTGTTGAAATTGAACTCAAATGTGGGTCAATTTGATTTTGGATTTGGTTTGAATTAAGTTTGATCATGATAAATTTGATTTTAAAATTGAAATTGGGAGGAAATTGGGGTCAAATTGATGGACATTTAGGGTGAATTTGGGGAAATTGGGCCCTTCATAGCAATTTGGTCAAATTGATCAAGTTGGGTTTAATTGAAGGGTCCCAATTGGTTTTAAGGACATTTCAGATGATTTTGATGGTTTTGGAAAAGTTTGGGCCACTAGGGGTATTTTTGTAAATTTGGCAAATTTAGGGGTATTTTGGTAATTTTGGGAAGTTTTGGTCAATTTGGGTAGTTTCAAATTGTTTGAGATAATTTCTGAACAAATTTGGGTATTTTGGTTGAAATTGAGAATTTTGGTCAAATTTAGGACATGAGGGTATTTTGGTAAGTTGGCTAGATTTGGGGGCAAAAGACTAAGTTTGGTATTTTGGTGAAAGTGGGGTGTCAACTACCCTATTTGAGCTATGAACCAATGGAATCCTCTAATTTGGGTCCTCCATGTACTGGTCTTAACTAAACTCTAGCTTAGGGCTAGTGGATCTAACGGACCATCTACATGAGTCTCCCAAAAGATCAAGGAATCAAAGTAAACAAGCTTGGGTTTAGGGTTGTGAGTGAATGTGAGTGAAAGTTAGTGTAAGTGAGTGAACTAGCTCCATACCAACACCCAAGGTCAATCCTAAGGCCAAGTTGTTCTATGGGGACTCCCCTTGAGCTCCCCCATATTGACCTCACCTACCAAGTGTTAGAGTTCAGGACCAATATGTGGAACTTCAAGTTGAGCAGAGAAGAGTTTAGAATTTCTGATAGTGAGGGTTCCTTTTCTAGTCCTCTAGGAATAATCAACAGGAAAGTCCTATGGCTAGACCCTAGGCTACTGAAGAGGAAAATAGNAAGTTAAGTTCTAAACTAACTAAATCACAGTACTAAACACAAAACAACAGTTACTACCCTAAAATTTAAAAAGGAAGTACTATCTAACACAACAACACAACAATAATAGAACATAAAAATTCAAAACACAACATAAAACATAGTCCAAAACAACACACAGATGCATATGTAGCAAACTCAGACCACATAGTTCATATCATATTACAATCATAAAATGAATCTCTCAGCTCTACTCTTCATCCTCAGAATCACCGCTGTACCATTTTTCTGCAGGCTTATAATCAGGATATCGAGGATATGGAGGAAATTGCACTCTTGGGTCACCTCTAATCAGACTATCCAAAGATGCATGGAATTTCTCTTCATAATCACTATTATAACTATTAGTATGATCTGCAAAATGCTTTAAATTTTGTACCTTATCAACGGTAAAATTGATATTATCCATCATCTTCTGCAATAACTCATCCCGAGTCTTAGTAGAATCACCTCTAGATGTAGAAGCACGTAAAGTAGATTGTCTAGATGAAGAAGCAGTAGAGGTAGATGCAGCAGACGTCTCTAATCCATAGCTTCTGGAAAATCCTCCTCTCCAGCTAAAAATTGAATGCTCAGAATAAGTCTTCACATTCACCTTCGTGATGGGCTTTAGAGGTAACAGAACTTCCTCCCAACTATCATACTTTACTCCAGCCTGCTCGCATAAAGAAAATATCAAGGAAGCAAATCCCATACCTACAGTAGTAGCAGTTGTAGAAGAACTGATGATAGTGAGATAGATCAAAGCCCCTATGTTGATGGGCTTTCCCTCCTGAATACAATAATTCAACGTCGCTCTCTCTCTGGTCACTTCACTGAGTTGATTGGTTGGAAGTAGACGAGCATAAATAAAATAGTGTCAGGCCTTTGAAGGTGCACAAAACTTTGAAGTTGAGAAATTTACTCTCCTCTCATTGGTAATCTTCTAAAGTCCTCTCCCAATAGTCAAGTATGAAATAATCTCGTCCAATTTTGCTTTTGTAGGACTATAATTTGCATAAAAACACAAAGGCTCCGGTGGTAAATTAAAAAACAAGTTGATTATGTCTGGAGTAAAAGGTACCAACTTTCCTCAAACCATAACTCGATTGTCCTCAGCCTCTAAAAGATTTGCATAAAACTCCCTTATAATAGAAATCACTGTGATAACAGAGAAACAACAGAACTGTTCCCACTTTCGGCGGACTATCAGGTCTTCCACTTCTCCACTTGGACTCTTAAAAACATCGCTCCTGAATCAATTTTTGTGACTGTAAATTGACACTATATTGATCCTGAGCTTTCGAACTGAAAAATTTTCTCGAAGCAAATGGGCTCTTTCCTCTGCTCCTTTTCATTCTTGGTGTCATTCTACAAATTGATAAATTCCAAAAAAAACTTTAAAAATCAAGTTTAAATCTCTAAACTAAACGTCCAAAAGCACTAACTAAACTTCCCAAGCAATTTCCATAGAGTTTTCTTCACTTTTCATAATGAATAGTAAATTTTTGAAATCTTTCAAATGGGCTTAAAATATATGGTGGAAATCCAAAATTTTTGCATAGAAGTAAAGCTCTTACCTCAAGGAACTTGGATCTTGCAAATCTCACTTGATTCCACCAAGAAATCTCCAAAATTCACTTGTCCTGGCCCTTAAAATCGCAAACTTGAGTTGGGGAAGACGATAGGAGCTGTTAAAAATTGCTTTTTTTTGACGTAAAATTCAGTTTTAACCTTTCGCAAGCTGGCACTTAAGCGCGAGTAAGTGGTGCTTAGGCGCCTGCCTCTCGGGTTTTCTCGCACTTAAGTGCGAGAAGTGACGCTTAGGCGTTAGTGCATAATTTTTGAAATTTTAAATTTTAAGTAAAATGCACTATTAGCTTAAGTAAACCACCCCTAAATGGTTGCATAACACTTAAATGACTGTTTTTACTTCCTATAACTCCCTTCTCTCTCAAAATTCTCTATAATAATTAATTCACTTCGAGGCTAAAAATAACACAAATTTTCACAAAAATTAACTTATATTAATTTACAAAGAAGTAAAAACACATTGAACACTTAGTTCTCTTTCCGAACAGTCTTGGATGGGAAAAATTTCCTAAGTACAAAACACTTAACACACATTTACAATTAAACACATAAGTGACACAAACACTATACACGAGACATAAACACTAAAACACTTAAAAACATGACCCCAAACACACAATTCCTAACACTTAACTTAATGCCACTCTTCATTAGAAGGAATGAATTCTTGTCTCTTTGTAGTCTCTCAAGGAATATAGAGTTGATAAAACAGACTGTGGTGACGAACTCTAATACTATCTTCTTCGATCCACTTTTTCTTAAGGAACATCGCCTTATCTGCTTCCTCTATATAACTAGTATGAATGAATTGCATCCTAAGTTGTCACGCAATATGTTCTAGATGAGCATGCAATTCAAGCACCTTAGTCTCTAATACAGATATAGTATTCTCCATCTTGTTTATCTTCTGCGATATCCTTTCAATACTAACGACTAAGAAACGTTATACATCTCCTGTGCACTCTGACTAATGAACTTCTTCCTCATGGCTTCTTCCTTCTTCCTCAAATCCATATCCCATGAAGACATTTCTCTAAATCTCTCTCTTTCTTAGACTTTTAGGGCTAAAAATAATCCGAGGTGAAATTCCTTCACAAAACCCTACTATTTATAAGCCTAATTCCCCCTCATAACTTCTAGGCACGAGTAGAAACTGCCAAGACACGTTTATTCTAACTAAATTGTAGTTACACTTTCTAGAAATCAAAATTTACACATGTGATTAAATTGCTGCGCTTAAGCTCCAGATCTGGCGCTTAAGCGTCAGTGCACATTTTTGCACCAATCAACTTAACGTCCAAATTCTTATTCTAACATGTCTAGGTCACTAAATAAAGTCTGAAAATCATTACTAGCACATAATAAACTCAAAAAATACTACCCCAAATTCCTTAATCAGACTCAAAATAACAATCAAAGTAAAAACACACTGATAACTATGGGTTGCCTCCCACAAATCACTTGGTTTTACGTCGTCGACCCGACGTAACCCGTGCTCATTCTGGTTGACCCAACATCATCCTATCGTTATATTTATGCTGGTCTCCTATATAATAAGGTTTCAGTCTATGTCCATTCACTTTAAAAATTTTCTCAGAATTAGGATCTTAAATATCCACAGCTGTAAAAGGATAAAATTTTATCACACTAAATGAGCCCATCCACCTAGACTTAAGTTTGCTTGGAAATAATCTTAACCTTGCATTATATAACAAAACTTGTTGCCCTGTCTAAAAATTTTTAGTTATAATCTTTCGATCATGCCACATTTTCATCTTTTCTTTATGAATCTTAGCACTCATAAAATTCATTCCTTATATCTTCAAGCTCATTTAGTTGTAACAATCTTTTCTCTCCAGCATCTTTTAAATTATAATTGAACATCTTAATAGTTCAATATGCTTTATGCTCAAGTTCAACTGGTAAGTGACAAGCTTTCCGAAATACTAGCCTATATGGGGACATTCCTATAGGAGTTCTATATGGAGTCCTATAAACCGACAAAGCATGGTCAAGTTTGACCGAACAATCCTTTTTTTTATTCACAGATTTTTTCATAATTCTTTTAATTTCCTGATTGGATAATTCAGCCAAACCACTTGCCTGAGGATGATAAACTTCTCCTTAATGATGAGGATGATAAGCAGTAGCAATTCTATGATTTATATGATATTTCTTTAATAAATTCTCCATTATGGATTTCTGAAATGACTTTCCCATCAGTAATGATAACTCTCGGCATCCCAAATCTACAAAATATGTTCATTTTCAAAAAAATTGCAACACTTTGAGCATCACATCGAGGTAAAGCAACAACTTATATCCATTTGGATACATAGTCAACTGGTAACAAAATATATAAGTTTTTGAAAGATGGTATAAATGGTCCCATGAAATCTAATCCTTAAACATCAAATATTTCAACTTCTAGCATATAATTGAGGGGCATCTCATTTCTCCTAGAAATATTGCCTACATATTTCAACTTCTAGCATATAATTGAGGGGTATCTCATTTCTTCTAGAAATATTGCCTACTATTTCTAAATTTCCGAAAGATGGTATAAATGGTCCCAGGAAATCTAATCCCCAAACATCAAATATTTTTTTTTTGAAAGATGGTATAAATGGACCCATGAAATCTAATCCCCAAATATCAAATATTTCAACGTTCTAGCGTATAATTAAGGGGCATCTCATTTCTTCTAGAAATATTACCTACTCTTTGACATCTATCACAAGTTTTGATATAAGCATTAACTTCTCTAAAAATTGTAGGCTAATAAAATCCAAATTGTATAATTTTGTATGTTGTTTTATTAACATCTCTAAAAATTGTAGGCCAATAAAATTCAAATTGTAAAATTTTGTATGTTGTTTTATCAACATTAATATAAGCATTAACATCTCTAAAAATTGTAGGCCAATAGAATCCAGATTATAAAATTTTGTATGTTGTTTTATCAACACTGTCCCCCAAAATCAAAATTATGACATTTTTGGATAATTTCATAAGTTTCTTCTAATGGTACACATCTTAGAATGATCAGATCCTTTCCATGTTTACATAAATATGAGTCATCCCAAAAATAAGTCTTAGCTTCAGAAATAAATTTCCTCATTTTTTGGTATGTCATTTCATAGGGTTCAAGATCACTAACAATATAGTTCATAATGTCGGCATACCACGGAAAACGCCACTCATTTATAGTGAATAATTTTTCATCTAAAAAATGTTCATTAATTTCTTTTTTAAAATATAATGGTTTTTTTAATTTAAGCCTGGACAAATGATCGACAATTTGATTTTCAGTTCGTTTCCGATCTATTATTTCAAAATCAAATTCTTATAAAAGAAGAATCCACCTTATAAGTTTTGGTTTAGTATCCTTCTTTTTCATTAAGAACTTAATAGCAGAATGATCTGTTTGCACTATACAATGAGTTCAAATTAAATATGATCTAAATTTATCAAAGGCATATACTATTACTAATAACTTTTTTAGTTGTTGTATAATTAATTTGAGTTTCATTAAGAGTTTTACTAGCATAGTAAATAACCTTGAAAATTTTATCATATCTTTGTCCTAAAATAACTCGAATAGCATAATCACTTGCATCACACATAAGTTCAAAAGGTTTTTCCCAATCTGGTGAAACTATAATTGGTGCAGTGATTAATTTTTCTTTTAATGATTTAAAAGCTTTTAGGCATTCTTCATCAAAATTGAAAATTACATCTTTCTCCAGTAAATGGCATAAAGGCTTAGCAATCTTAGAAATGTCCTTAATATATCGCTTGTAGAATCCAACATGTCCTAAAGCACTCCTAATTTCCCTTACATTTGTTGGATAAGGAAAATTATCAATCACTTGAATTTAAGCAGGATCTACTTCCATACCATTTTCTGATATTTGATGACCTAATACAATTCCTCTTGCTACCATAAATTGACATTTTTTCCAGTTAAGGACTAAGTTTGTTTCTTCACAGTGCTTAATAACTTTAGATAAATGTTTTAAACATGAGTCAAATGAAGTTCCAAACACTGAAAAGTCTTCCATAAAGACTTCGATCTCTTTTTCAATTAAATCACAAAAAATTGTCATTAAACATCTTTGAAATGTAGCAGGGGCATTACATAAACCAAAGGGCATTCTTCTAAAAGCAAAAATACCATAAGGACTTGTAAATGTTGTTTTCTCTTGATCCTTAGGAGATATTTGAATTTGGTGATAACCGTATATCCATCCAGAAAATAAAGTATTTGTGCCCAGCTAATCTATCCAACATTTGATCTAGAAAGGGTTATGGAAAATGATCTTTCCTAGTTGCAAGATTTAATTTTCTATAATCAATGCATTTTTGCCACCTTGCAACTTGTCTAGTAGGTATTAACTCATTATGGTCATTCACAGTTACAGTTTCTCCTCCTTTCTTAGGAACACAGTGAATTAGACTAGCCTAAGCACTATCTGAAATAGAGTAGATAATTCTAACATCTAACTACTTTAAAATTTCTTTCTTAACAACCTCTTTCATAGCAGGATTTAATCTCCATTGTGGATCAGCCCTGGATTTGCAGTTTTCTTCCAGATTAATTCTATGCATACAAATTGAAGGGTTGATTCCTTTAATATCAGCAATTGTCCATCCGAAGGCTTTCTTAAAATTTTTTAGAATTTTCATCAGCTTTTCTTCTTCTTCCTTTGTTAACTTTGAGAAAATTATAACAGGTAAAGTACAGGAATCTCCTAAAAAGACATATTTTAAATGTTCATGAAGTAATTTTCAACTCAAGTTCTGGAGGTTTTTCAATAGATTGAAAAAATGATTTATCTTTGTTTATCATGTCTAAAATTTCAAAACTTTCTTGAACATAATTTGAATCTTCCTTAAAAAGGTTTACACATTGATCTAATTCCTCTTCTTGCTCGTGTTCCAAATCTTTTTCTTCAGATTTTCTTCATAAGAAGTCTTGAAATGACATTCGCTCAGATATCTTATAACCTCCATTCTATAACATTCATTATCCTTACCTTTTTCAGGGTACTTCATTGATCTTGAAATGTTAAAAGTAACAATTTGATCTACCTTTTGCAGGGTATTTTATTGATCTTGAAATGTTAAAAGTAATAGTTTGATCATTGATGTATCATCTTTACCTTTTGCAGGATATTTCATTGATCTTGAAATATTAAAAGTAACAGTTTGATCATTGACGCTTTCTGCACATCTATCATTGCTCTTCCTGTGGCTAGGAAAGGTCTCCCCAAAATGATAGGTTCACTTTATCTTCCTCCATATCTAGTGTGGCTAGAAAGGTCTCCCCAAAATGATAGGTATCTCTTTATCTTCCTCCATATCTAGCATAATGAAATCAATAAGAAAGACAAATTGATCCACTTTCACTAAGACATCTTCTATAACTCTTTTAGGATAGGTTATTGAACAATCTGCTAACTGCAGAGTTACAGTAGTAGGGGTTATTTCTCCTAATCCCAATCTTTTGAATATTGATAATGACATAAGGTTAATGCTTGCACCTAAATCACA
This sequence comes from Phalaenopsis hybrid cultivar, assembly GCA_002079205.1. Classification (NCBI taxonomy): domain Eukaryota; kingdom Viridiplantae; phylum Streptophyta; class Magnoliopsida; order Asparagales; family Orchidaceae; genus Phalaenopsis; species Phalaenopsis hybrid cultivar. The sequence continues at coordinate 270,533 of JXCR01148719.1, read as the reverse complement.
TAAAGCTTTCCCATAAAATCTGTCTCCTATTGTACATGGAATTGTAAAGCTACCAGGATGTTTAAGCTTTTCAGGAAGTTTATTTTGAATTATAGCACTGCACTCCTCACTAAGTGCAACAATCTTATTATCTTCAAATTTCCTTTTTCTGTTGAGAATATCCTTCATAAAGTTTATATAGCTCGACATTTGTTATAAGGCTTCAACAAATGAAATATTGATTGTAAGCTTCTTAAATATTTCCAGAAATTTTGAAAATTGCTTATCCAGCTTCTGTTGTCGAAGTCTCTGAGGAAATGGAGGTGGTGGTTTTTCTAAATCAATTTACGGTAGAGAAATAGGTCGTTAAGAATCTTTCGGAGTGTCTTCTTTTGATTATTCAATTTCTTCTCTCTCTACTTCAATCTCTTTTTGAACCCTACCTTCTAACTGATTATTTGATACCATTTGGATAATAACAGGTTTAAGCTCAAATGAATTAGCCACTACAGTAGGTTTTTGAATACTATAATGACGTTCATCTACAATAGGGTTGAATAATCTCTTAAAGGTCTAAACTCTTGATGAATTTCAACATTTTGATTATTTTGGTTTGCCACTTCTGTAATTTGTTTGGATTTTTCAAGTTTTTTAATTTTTTTTATCTTTCTGATTTTTCTAATAGTTCTTTCTAATTCAGAATCATAGGACACTAATCCTTCCGAAATTGAAGNATAGATCCAGGTACTAACAAATTCAACCACATCTTAGCTTTATCCCTCAGTGAGAAATGAAATAACCTAAGTATTATGACATCATCTGNTCACCCCAAGTTCTGATAGATCCAGGTGCTAATGAATTCATCCACATCTTAGCTTTATCCCTCAGTGAGAAAAGAAATAACCTAAGTCTTATGACATCATCTCAAACACCATCGAATTTAATTGTAGCACATAATTCTAGAAACTTGGTAAGATGTAAATTTGGATCTTCAGTTGGTGATCACTCAACTGATTATTTGATACCATTTGGATAATAACAGGTTTAAGCTCAAATGAATTAGCCATTACAGTAGATTTTTAAATACTACAATGAAGTTCATTATAATAGGGTGAATAATAGTTTTAAGCTCAAATGAATTAGCCACTACAGTAGGTTTTTGAATACTACAATGAATTTCATCTACAATAGGGTTGACAAATGAATTAGCCACTACAGTAAGTTTTTGAATACTGCAATGAAGTTCATCAACAGTAGGGTTGACATAATTCTTAGGTCTAAACTCTTGATGAATTTCAACATTTTGATTATTTTGGTTTGTCATTTCTGTAATTTGTTTGGATTTTTCAAGTTTTTTAATTTTTTTTTTATCTTTCTTATTTTTCTAATAGTTCTTTCCAATTCAGAATCGTAGGACACTAGTCCTTCCGAAATNCTAAAAATATAAATTTACTTAGTTTTCTTCCCCAGCAACGGCGCCAAAAACTTGATCCTGACTTAATGCTTATGCATAGTATAATAATTTCGATGGTATTTTTCACTTATATTTCCTTATTTTGCAACAAAACCAAAAACTTGATCCTGAAGAAAAATAAGAATCTAACTTTTTAATATATATATTGCATAATCTTCCCTATAGGTTCGATATTCAGGTCTTGATAAAAAAGTCTTATATTACTTAATAACGATTATATATATATTGGGATATTACGCAAGTATACGTNTTGGCATAATCTCTTAAAGGTCTAAACTCTTGATGAATTTTAGCATTTTGATTATTTTTGTTTGTCATTTCTATAAATTTTTTGGATTTCTCAAGATTTTTTTTTGGTTTTTCTGATTTTTCTAATAGTTCTTTCTAATTCAGAATCGTAGGGCACTAGTCGTTTAGAACTTGAACTATGCATACACTAACATAAAATAAAATAAAATAAAATAAAACATAAAAAATAAGATACAATATTTAAAGTTTAAATAAGACTATAAAAATAGAAATTTACGTAGTTTTCTTCCCCGGCAACAGCGCCAAAAACTTGATCCCGACTCAATGGCCTATGCACAGTATAACAATAGTTCTGATAATATTTTTCACTTATATTTCCTTATTTTACAAAAAAACCACAAACTTGATCCTGAAGAAAAATAAAAATTTAACTTCTTAATTTATATATATTTATATTGGGATACTATGCAAGTATACGTATTGTTATCAAGTACTATAGGACTTTTTTTATTAAGACCTGAATATCGAACCCACAGGGAAGATTATGCAATATGCACTTAGAAATTTTTTCTATTTTTAAAATAATAATTACTTAAACTAAAAATGATTTTTGTAGGAATTTAAATATTTTTGATATTTTTTATATTTTAACGAAACAGTAACAACTTAAAAGATAACTAAAGTTTTTGTAAAAGAAAAGTACTTGATATGAAAATATCTTTCTTCTTATCATGAATCAGTAATAAGTATAGGAATTCTGTTGCGGAAGTATGCAAATTGTGTTGTGCTAAATAGAAGCAATAATATTTTTTACCCTTACTAGAGTTGCTATTAAAAACATTGGCTAATTTAAAGTTTGAATAGTTCTGAAGACCGGCTTGGCAGGGAAGATATTGGCTCTCACTCTAGAGTTCCCTCGATTCCCTCCACTTGGGGGGCTAACATTCTGGTATCAAAACCTAAAACAATAAACTAAGTTAGGGTCTTTAACTTATCACTTTAAAGTCCTCTAACTCTACACCCATCAATGAATATTTTCCTTTTTATTTTCACTCAATCATATGAACTACATTCTCATTCATACAACCTCATGTGATTCTTTCCAATTATTGACTGAGATAATACCAGCCCGGTTCTTACATGTTCTCACAATAAAATTTAACATCTGGATTGGCCAAATCAAGAAGTAAATGAAGTGCATGGATTTAAATCATCACAACTTCTTCCAACCTTAAATATCAATAATCTCCACAACTTTCATCCAAATCTTAATTACTTATCATTTTAAGAAAAAAGATAAAGAAAACTACTCAGAATCTGTTGAGAAAATAAAACCACACTTTATTTTAAAAGAAGAAATCATTGTCAAAACAACAATAAGTCTTGATTAAAACCAAAAGTAGTCTAAAACAAAAAAATAAAAACATATCTCAAGTCCTCCACCAAACACTTAAAGTTCCTTTGAATCTCTTCTCTTTTACAATCACCCAAAACAAAATAGCAAAAAGGATAAAGTAAATAAAAAGTGTTTCCTGAAAATCTCTCCGAAATAACTCTCCAGAGATAAACTTTCAAAACTTGCCAATATTTTTAGATCTAAGTCCTCTCTTCTTTCTTTTATAGTTTTCCAAGAGGTGCCTTGGGATCTCTTCAAAATGTTTTTTATAGTTTTCCAAGAGGTGTCTTGGGATCTCTTCAAAATGTGTCTTGATTCGATGTATTTACCAAGAGATGCATCCTTTCATGATAATTTTTGTCCATGGTGGTTACAACCACCTATTAAGCCAATGGGAGCCTCAAAATTTCATGATAATTTTTGTCCATGGTGGTTACAACCACCTATTAAGCCAATGGGTGCCTCAAAAACCTCTTTAAAATTTGTGAAATATGATTTTACCATCTAGTAACTGCCATTGGCACTTAAGCGCGGGGTCTCAGCACTTAGGCACGACCTTCTCTGTTTAACCGGCGCTTAAGCGTCGGATTTGGCGCTTAGGCGCCAAAAACTCTTTTGCACAATTTTTCACCTTTTTGCTCTAAATTTGATCCTTTTTCACTCCTTTAAACATTTTTTTTCCATTTTTACTTGTATCTGTAAGAAAAACACAAAAATACCTTCCATTAAAGCATAATATCTCATAAATAGGTATAGAAATGTGTCTAAAAATACTATATATTTTAGGTGTATTAGTACCCACACCTTCGTCTTTGACGGTGATGTCTTGAGATGAAGTGTCTCAGGAGAAACATCAGTATGTCGAAGAGAAGTATGCTCCCCATGGTGTAGAACGACTACAGTACTGGGTAATTTCTTTATCTTTTCCTTTGAAACTTTAGGAATATCCTTGTAATGTGTGATCGGTAGAATCCTTGGGCCCAGTCGTGACTTGGCAGATTGATGACCTGCGGTCCTAGTGACGGTAGAATTGGTGGTAACTATGGTGGTCTCAACTCTGCTCCCTAAGCCGAACCAGACAGGAATACGAGCAGGCAAAGCTTCAGTTGATTTTTGAGGTTGTCTAGCAGATTTTACGTCCCTTAAGATTTTGTTCTTTATGCAAGGGGTACTGCATGTCCCACTCATTTAAGTAGTTCACTAATTAAGCAACCTTCCTTGATAGCTAGCCTTTTGAAAATTGAACTGACTCAGGTGATAGGAGTGGACTTCTTTCTCTCCTCACCATGTCCATGAATTCATGATAAAGTTGCAGAAATTTTCTGGATACTCTCGTACTCATTGGAACCTATTAAAGGATGGAATCTACTTCCTCGCAAGAGTGGATATGTTTTCAGTAATCTTGACTCATCTTGGTGAGGATCTTCCTCAACAGGTATCTCCTTAGGAACCTAGGCTTTAGTAGCCCTCAGAAACCTCCTATTACAGTTTCTCCATTGGGTTCGAGTTAGTAGTGTAGTCTTTGAACTTGATCCAATTTCAAATACTGATGGCGAGACAGCCAATGCCTAAGTTGGATCTTTAATGATCATAACTTCTTTTCCCTTAACAGTAATGGGAACAGCAGGCTTGGTGGGTGCCATGGCGGCAGTAATCTTGACCCACTTTCAAGAAGGGAAGTTCTGAAGGCAGTTCAGTTTAAATTCAATAGATGGCTCCTAAAATTCTAGAGCGGTGACTTTCATTATTACAGACAAGGCTTTCCCGAGGATGATCTCGAGATCTTCAAATCCGGTTCCAAATTTGATGGTTGGAACGACATTGCGGGTGTTGCGGCTTGTCGGCAGGTTGTAGGAAAAATTTAGCGTTGGGCACGCCTTTACAGCAGCTTCAAAAGACAATGCTCTAAGTTAGCTATTGACCAAAACCTCAGAAATCTTAGTACAAGCACTAAAATTTAATAGAGGTCGATCTGTAGACTGGGTAAGTTTTTTTTTTGTTTAGTTTATGGGGGGTTTTAAAATTTTAGTAAAAGTAGTTTAAAAATAGAAAAATTTGATTAACATAAGGAAATTTTAAAAGCGTGTGCAGCACAACACAATTTGATTTAATTTGCAAAATAGCAAATCAAAATAAAAAAGGAGATGTGAAGTGTTTAGGATCTAGTGCGTGACCAACTTAAAAACACACAATACTCAGGTGGAACTAGTCCACCAACACACCTATTGGGGTCTGACCCCACATGAAGAGTAAAAGTCCTATTGGCCTTCTGAACCTCTCTGTTCAAAGGTGAATGAAAAGACGGTCCTGAAGTCCAAAAGAGTTGACCGTACTTTCCGAAGATAGAAATGGGTAAAGCATACCAACAGAAGAAGGGTAATCTGGTCCATAAGAGGCATGAACACATTATCAATATATGAAGATAATAATTTTTTATTTAAATGGAGAGAAAAGCTAGTCCCCAGTGGAGTCGCCAGAAGTTGTCGGCACTATTTTAGGTTGTGGAGTTGCCCGTTGGAAGCTGTCGGCCAACGGGCTCAATCAAATAAAACTGACCCCTAAGTTTTAGAAAAATATGAAATCAAACTGACCCCATATTTTTCATAGTTTAAATGAAAGAGTGTTTTAGAAAAATATGAAATCAAACTGACCCCATATTTTTCATAGTTTAAATGAAAGAGCACAATACCTCAAACTCTATATCTATCCCGAAGGATAAACACAAGATTTGAGGATGAGGCTCAATCAAATAAACCAAGAAATATTTGACGTCTGTTTGGTCTGTGAAACCATTTTATTTGCCGACAAGTTCCCCTATCTAATATGAAGAATTAAATAGGTTTTATATTAAGTTGGTTTCGGAAAAGCTTCCTATAAAGGCGAGCCCCTGTAGTTAATTACATCTTAAATGACCAAAGTCATTTAAGAAAACTCTTGATAAAAATCAAGAAATAATTATCTTTAAAAAGGTCAAAAGGATATGATTTTCAACGAGATCGGACAAACAAGGTGTGAAATGAAAATGACTCAAATTTGGAACATTTATTGTAGAATCCAAAGGAGGAAGAAGTAGGGGATGTCACAGATCTAAAGGAGAACCTCAGTAACTTCCCAGTCTATCCTATTGTTTGACTTCAATTTTGAGGAGAAATATTTAGGTCTTGTATCCTGCCAATTTTATTTGTTAGGGCTTACATTCGTGTGAAACGATCACACAAATAGCTTGGAATATGTGAGGGTTTAAGTCTTGATAGACGACAACCTCGAAATCCTAAGACCAGTTAGGGCTTAGATTGTGTAGCAGAGCTGTACAAACGCCTAAAGATGAGGTGGGATTTATGTTGCATAAGCAGAAAACCTCAAAATCCTATGGCTTGGTTGCTTAATTCTAAGGAAGGAAATTGATTTAGCAGGGGAAGATATGTTTTGTTGTTGAAGATGGTCGTATTGCCCACAGTGCTAGGTCCAAGCTTCTTGCCGTGACGAGTTTGAGTTTTCTAGTGTGTCAAGTTATGGTGTCAAATCAGACGGCCCTATGATTGTAGTTCTTTAAATATTATGGGGCATGTTAAAGTTGATTAGAGCGACATCAGTTAGGATCCTACAGTTCCCTCGTTCTGGTACCACTATTTTCTATTGGATTTACTTAGTCCAAATGAATTTAATAAACTCAACTTAGCGAGTTCCATACTTTCATTTAGACCATGGGAAGTCTCATTAGCAACCGTAGGTTACCTCCTCTGAGGGATTACCGATCATCCAATAGAGACGTCTTAATTTAGTTGTAGTTGTGGTTTTTGTGATGTTTGTGATTAAATTTGAGTTGTTTTATATTTGAATGTTGTGGCGATGAATTTTATATTAGTTTATTTTAATTTGGTTTTGGTTTTACGGCTATCCTAGCAGTTTTGGTTTTCATGCAGGGTGACATCTTTATTTAACATGCAAGTTTGTAAGCATGAAAGTACAGTGCGAAAAGTAAAAGAAAAAATGGTATTATAAACTATAATAGCGTAGCTGGCGTTTCCACCTCCTAAAAGGTCAGTACTTCCAAGGCATGTATATAATGTGGCAAGGAATTTAACTTGCACGAGTAGATGAATGTTTAACTACCAAATCACACGTTATGATTTAGTTGAATCTTGGAAGATCATAGTATATGATTTTAGGACAAAACATGATAAGTTCAATTTGTCCTTCAAAACATCCAAAAGATTCCAAAGTGCTTGGGATATAACCCTGAACTACTTTGAGGCTCTCTTGAATTATTTTTAGTTCATTTTGAACTTATCATATTGTTTCATAAATCATCTGAGGTTGCAGTGTGCCTACACCGTTGCTCAGTGAAGCTTAACAATTTAATTTTGCCAAGGATAGTGTACTCGATTAATCAATTGATGTTTCATTTAAGAGTTATGTGAGTGAGTGCCCCTAAGGCAAGTTTGAGTTATTTAAGATTGTGGTGCCCACAAGTAAAGTTGGACTTGGAGTGTTTAAAGATATTGATTATCAACCCAATTATCTTCTAAATCAAATTGATTGAGCTTAGATATCGAGTCTAGATCACTACCAAGCTCTTAACAATCATAATAAAGAATTTGGTAAAGGTTAAGATTTTAGTTTAAGTGATGTGTATTTTTATTTAAAGATCACATTATCGCCAATTTTGGGCTTAAGGAAAGTAAATTATCATCCTTTTAGCTTAAGCCTCTCACTCAAGAAACTTTTGATATTTGTTAACTTCTAAGTCATGAAGATTCGGAGAGATTATTATCTGTTGATCTTGTACAATGGTTGTGGGTGAGTTTCTACCTTATAATCCAATTATATTTCAATCATCCATTTATCCCTGTTTAACCCTAAATTTTGATTAAGGCGCGAAAGTCCAAAATGACTACCTTGCCTTTGGGGGACTTCACCTCATAACTCTTTAAACACAACTCAAATGACTTTGAGGATTTAAAGTGTTATACCTATGAGGTCATTAAAATGTTAGAGGAGGATATGTGGACCTCTCAAAATTTTATTTAATTTAGATAATTATTTAGATTTAGAAAATAGGGTTTTCAAAAGTTAATTTATTTAAATGTCCAAAATAAAATTCATATTTATGAAAAAAAAATATTCGAGGTTTCCTAAGGTCAGAGAAACACTTAGACAAAATTTCATGATTTTTTTAATCAAATTTCTATTTTTATTATTTAATTTTACATCAATTTTCATGATTTATTTAAATAAAAAATAGTATTTTAATTACAATTTTTTTAAATATTTTTATTAGACTCCTTTGAGTTCAGAAAAATCAGATAATCAAATTTTGTATTTTTGTGATTTTAAATTTATTTACTATAATTATTTTAGTGAGAAAATATGAAAAATTTACTTTTAAGCCTTTAAAATTTATTTTTAACTTAGAAAAATTAGAAAAATGTCCTTCTAAGTGATCAGGGGACATTCCCAGTCATTTGAAATCATTTTTTGTATTTTTGAAATTTTTGATTATTTTAATTATTTTTAATTCAAAATATATTTGAAAAATGAAATATTTTCACAAAAATGGGTTTTATTTTTATAAAAAGCCCCTGATCACAAGGAACTCAGAAAAATAGTTTTCATAATTTTTATAAGCATGTTTAATTTAATATAATTATTTTTATACAAAAAAACATGGTTTCCTTAAGAAATCCATTTTAGTGCATAAACTAAGTTAAATAATTTTGGAATTTTTACAGTGGGTAGACATGATTTTTATGAACAATGTGGAGTTTATTTTGTTAATTTTTGATATGTGTTTAATTTACAAAATTAACACAAGTTATTTACATTTAACTAAGTATAAAAATTCACAACATGACTCAAAGCATCAAAATATTTTTTCAAGATGTCTCTGACCACAACAAATCTACCGAAATTGTTCTCATAATTTTTCAAGTGATATTTTGATTTATATAATTAAAATAAGCCAAAATAGTCACCTTAGCTTGAAAATTACGGGTAGAAGCATAAAGTTGCCCTCTAACCTTGGAAAAACTAGCCGACATGGCCTCTGTCATGAGGAATAAACCCTTAAAATTCCAAGCCATGGTGAAATATTTTAAGTCATGGAAAATTAAAATACCACAGAGGGTATTTAATTAATTTAAAATCAGGGAGTGAAAAAATAATTTTTATTTTTTGTCCACATTATTCTCCTCTGTTTACTTAGCAAGAGGGTATTTTTCTTTTATTTTTATAATTTTTTTAGAGAATGATATGGATTTTTGAAGTTTAGGCATTTAACATAATTCAAAAATCCCTATCTTTCTACTTATCCACGCGACGCTGACTGGATGCTAAGCAGCTCCGAAGGCTCCACGCATCGCTCCGCCATTTGACGCCACCAGCCACGTAGCCTCCACACGGACCACACTTTATGCACCATGGGTCTGTTCGGCCTGATCTCCTCCATCCATTGGATATACGTGAGATCAGATGGCTCTCCGTTATCGTCCCCAAGTGACCTAACCCGTGACCCGTTCTCACAAAAACCTTAAGATCTTGCATGGGGTTTGTACTTAAGCCTTCATCTACTCAAGACAAACATATCTATATGGATTATATGATATGAAATACAGTAAATACGTATGGAGAATCAAAATAAGCTCGGTTTAGGGTTGGAGTTCAATACCTTTATCTGAGAGGGGAGGCCTCAATCAGATGGTTGTGGTAGCTTTAATTGGTCCCAACGTACCTCCAGATTAAGTTACATGCCTTGGTGAATGGTCTAGGTATTATTTCAACCAAGCTCGATTTCAGGTTTTGATTGAAGTCTATACTAAAGGCTGTTTGAGAGGGGGCTTCTGTGGGGGAACAACTCCTTTCACTGTTGGGAATGTGTGTGCACAATTAATTGAGGTTTAGTTCAGTGTAGAGCTGTGGGGAAATATGTCCTGGTTTCAACTAAAACTTTGAGCTCAAAATTGAACTCTCACAAAGGGAATTAGAGGGGAAAAATGGTGAGCATGAACTAAGGGGGTCATAGGGAGTCTTTGGAATCAATTTGACAGAGTTTCTCTAGAAAAACTTCAGCTCTCCTCACTTGGCCAAGGAGGTGAGGTTTAAATAAAAATGGCTTAGGCTAGCTGCCAGGGACAATTGGGGAGTGGAAAATATTTCTTAGGTAGAGGGTTTTGAAATGCTAAAGCCAATTGGAATTGACCAGCTCAGATGGGTGAGTTTAGGTTTGAATTTGAGCTTGGAGCTCCCAATTTTGGTGTCTTCCAGCCACTAGGCCGGCTGACAGGGCTAGGAGAGGTGGCCAGGAGGTCAGGTAAGCTAGTGGGTTAATTATAATTAAATCTCAATGGCAAGTGATGATGGGGAAGATTTTGGTTAAGGCCCATAAATGGGCATAAATCCCTTAATTTGGGGATCCATTTGTCCATAGCATGCCATGGATGGTTCAAAGGGGTTTAACCCAGTCCTTAAGATGAGCTTAGTGGCTGTGGAGTCATAAATTTGGTGACATTAGGGTGGTTAGGCCAATTTTGGTGTATGGGTTCAATTTGGGTCCAAATGGCTAAAAGTGGGGTTTGGGTTAGGTTAGCCATTACTTTAAGCCCAATTAATTGATCAATATTGTGTAGATGATTGTAATGAAGATTTTTGGTGAAGGATTGAAATGATTTTGAGTTCAATTGCGGGTTCAGGATTTTGGAATTTTGGTCAATTTGGGTATGCTGGGCTAGATTTGGGCTTAGGTTGGGCTAGGCTTTGGCTAATTCCAAATTGATTGTTAAAAATGGTCTATTGGAACATCATGAAGAGTTTTTCAACATAAATTGGGTGCCAATTTTGGGGTTAGGGCAATCAATTTGGTAGAATTTAGACACAGCCAATTTGGGGATTTTTGGACTTGGGTTGAAATTAAATGAAATTGAGGCCTTACCAAGGCCAATTTAAGATCAATCCTGATGTGTAGGAATGTTATGAAGAGTTTAGGATTCAAATTGAGGCCAACTGAGTAGGCCATGCAGTTCAATTTGGTGGGATTAGGCCATAGGACCAAAATTGGTTTGACATAGATCAAAATTGGGCTCAAATAATGGGCCAATTGAGCTTGTATTTTATTTAAATTGGTCACATGGTAGGTGAATTTGAGTTTAAGACTGAAATTTGGAGAAATTAGGACCAACTTGATAGACATTTGAGGTAAATTTAAGGAAATTGGGCCCTTAAAGGTGATTTGGTGGTTTTGGTAAAAAATGATCAAATTGGTGAAAATTGGTCCAATTAAGGGGTATAAATGGGTTTTGGAGACATTCAGAGTGATTTTGGATGCTTTGGGAAGGTTTGGGGAGCCAAGGATATTGTTGTAATTTTGGCAATTTTGGGAGTATTTTGGTAAATTTGGAATTTTGGGTGGTTTTAGATAGCTAGGGTATTTTAAAAAGATTTGAAATAAATTTTGAACAAGTTTGGGTAGTTTGAATGAATTTGAGGATTTTGACCAAATTTTGGATTTGGGGGTGTTTAGGTAATTTGGGTAGGTTTGGGGGTAAAAGGCCAAGTTAGATATTTTTTGTAGAATTGGGAAGCTAGCCACCACAAATGAGCTATGGACCAATGGAATCCCCTTTTAGGTCCTCTATGTACTGGTCTTAGCTAAACCCTAGCCTAGGGTCAGTGGGTTTAGGGGCCCATCTACATGAGTCTTTCAAATGATGAAGAGATCAAAGTCAACAATTTTGGGTTTAGGATTGTGAGTGGGTATAGGTGATATTGAGTGCAAGTGAGTGAAAGTGAGTGCCTTAGCCCTAGACTAACACCCAGAGTCAACCTTAAGGGCAAGCAGTCCTATAGGAACTCACCTTGAGCTTCCTCATATTGACCTTGCCTACTAAGTGCTATAGGTTAGGATCAATATGTGGAACTTCAAGTTGAGCAAAGAGGAATGTAGAAATTCTAATGGTGAGGGTTCCTCTTCTAGTTTTTAGAAATAGTCAACAAGAAAGTCCTATGGCTAGACCTTAAGCTACTAAAGAGGAAAAACTAAACCTCAACTAGAAGTGAGGTCAACACTGACCTTGATAGCTGACCAAACTCCAATTTTTCTTAAATCTTGACCAATTGACCACATCCTCATCAAATTGAGCCTCACCCAACATGACTATGACACTTCACCATGTTGTAGACCCAATGGGCACCATGGGGCCAACCCCACAAATTAATTAAGCAAATCATGACATTCCATTTGGGTCTAAAATATGGAATAAATCCAATCCTTTAGCCTAAGCCCAAAACCTTAAAATTAAACCCAAATTCCATGGCCCATGAACCTTAAGCTCATTCCTAATGGGTTACCCATGACTCAAGACTAACCCACCATGACATCTGGGTGACACTACAAGTCAACCCAAGTCATGTCCAACTATTTGAGTACAAAACTACACACTTCATCATGAGGGAGGCCACATGGCACTTTGGTCATGGATCCTTTGACCAAAATTTACGTAAGTCAAAAAAGGCCTTAGGAAGCCAAGAGCAGACCAAAATTGTTCTTAGCAACTGTTTGTTTCTAAATTCTTTTTAAAATATGCTTTTGGTGTTAAATTTTA
>JXCR01148719.1:229251-250128 GCA_002079205.1 Phalaenopsis hybrid cultivar | reverse complement strand
AAATTTAGGGCTCCTAAGGTATCTAGGTAATTTAGGGGTGTCTGGGGCAAAAGACCCAAGATGAGTATTTCAAGTAGAATTGGATAGATATCCATTCTAAATGAACCCTGGATCAATAAAACCCTCATTTTGGGTCCCCATATATTGGTCTTAATTAGGATAATGTGAGGATATTATGTAACTTAGCTCCAAACCAACACCCAGGGCAATCCTAAGGCCAAGTAGTCCTATAGGAACTCCTCTTGAATCCTCTCATAATGATCTTACCTACTAAATGCTAGAGGTTAAGATCAATATGTGGAACTTCAAGTTGAGTAAAGAGAACAGTTTTGAATTTCTAATGGTGAGGGTACCTTTTCTAGTTTTCTAAGACTAGTCAATAGAAAATCCTATGGCTAGACCTAGGCTACTAAAGATGTTTCTAGACCTCAACCAAAAGTGAGGTCAACACAGTCTAAAAAAGTACAACATAAAACAAAACTGCTATACATTATAATTGTACCACATAAAATTCACAATAATGATAGTAATATTAACTAAAGTACTTAGTTTAATCTTCCTCCTCGTCATCATCATCACTATACTATCCCAAAAGGGAGTAGGCTCAGATGATGGATATCATGGAAATGAAGAGAAAACTACACTTTAGTCACCTCTCATAAGGTTTTCCAAAGACAATTGGATTTTATCCACATAATCACTATGTCTTCTCATATATCAATTCAAATGATCTACAAAATTCTCTAAATTTAATACTTTGTATGCATTATAATTGATGTTATCTAACATCCTTTGCAATAAATGTGACTACGAATCAGAACCAGAAGTCTCACCTTGTGATGTGGATGCACGTGAAGGAGAAGCATGAGAAGTAGAGGCACCTGAACTCCTTGAAAATTCTTCTCTCCAGCTAAATATTGAATGTTGTAAATAACACTTCACATTAACACTTGTAATGGGATTTAGAGGTTGCAATATCTCTTCCCAGCTGTCAAACCTAACATTTACCTGCTCATGAAATGAAAGGATCAAGGATTCAAATCCTAAATCTGCAGTAGTAGCAGCGATGGCAGAACTGGTGATAGTCTCATAAATCAGAGATCCAATGTCAATTGGCTTGAACTGCTGAATGCAATAGTTCAATGTAGCTCTATCTCTTGTAACTTTATTGAGTTAGATGGTTTTTAGCATATGACTAGAAATAAAGTAGTGTCACGCCTTCGATGTGGCATCTAACTTTAACGTGAGGAAACTGACTCTTCTTTCATTTGTGATCTTTCACAGTCCTCTTCCATCGGTGAATGATGATAAGTTATCGTCCAACTACTCCTCAATCAAACTATAATTTAAACGGAAACACAAGGTACTAGGGGGCAACTGGTAAAATAGATTTAATACCTCAAGGGAGAAAAACACTAATTTTCCTCGAATCATGACCCGATCTTCTTCAGCTTCAGGGAGATTAGCGTTAAACTCTCGAACAACAGAAATCACAGTCACAGTAGAAAAATAATAAAATTGTTCCCACAGTCAACGAACAATCAAATCTTCTCATGCTCCACCCAAACTTTAAAAATACTCACAATAATCAGTTTTATTGACTACAATGTGTCGGTATACCTGTCTTGAGATCTCGTACTAACAAACTTGCTCGAATCAAAATGGGCCTTCCCTTTACTCCTCTATTCTTGGGGCAATTTCTAAAAATCATATAAAATTCACAATAAATCCTAAATTCAACTTTAAATCACTTAACTCAACTTTTAAAAGCTTAAACTATCATTTCTATGTATTTTCCAAAGATTTTTCTCAAAGCTTCACCATAAATAGTGATTTTTGGTCAAATCCATAATATGCTCAAATTACATGGTGAAAAACAAAAATTTTTACATAGAAGTGAAACTCTTACCTCAAGAAGATCAAGTTTAACAATTTTAGCTTGAATCCACCAAGAAATTTCCACTTTAGAGTAAGCCCTAACTCTCAAAATCATGAAAACTAGATGTATAAGATGAAGTCGGGGCAAAAATAAAGATTTTTGACTTAAATTTTCACTTTTAACTGTTTGCAAATCGATTTAAGTGAACAGATACTTAAACATGACTAGTTCAATGCTTAGACGCCTACCCCTCGGGTTATCTAGTGTTTAAGCGCGGGATCTTGGTGCTTAGGTGCCAATGCACAAATTTTGATAATTTTGATTTTAAGTGAAATGCACATCTAACCTAAGTCAACCACCCTTAAATGGTCTTATAAATATTTAATAACTTGTTTCCTCCCCTTCAACGCTCCTCTTTCTCAAATTCACCAACATTAACTAATTAAATTCAACACAAAAAAACAAAAAATTTTACACACAAATAAGCATTTATATTAATTCACAAAAAAATACAAACATTTGTGATACATAATTTCTCAATCCAAAGAGTCTTGGATGACATAATTCTTAAGCACAAACACCAAACAAAATTAGCACTACAACACATAAAACAATCTTTGCATTAACAAAGAAGCACTAAACTTATAACATAATTTGACTCTCCTTCCGGTGGAACGAAGCCTGGATTTTCATTAGTTTCTCCTTGGGCATTCAGAATATAGATCTGATAGAACAGACGATGATGAAAAACTCTGGTTCAGTCTTCTTCAATCCATTTGTTTTTCAAATACATAGCTTTGTCCTCTTCTTCAATAAAACTTGAGTTCCTAAATTGCATCTTAAGTTGCCATCCAATATGCTCCAAATGTGTGTTAACTTCCATCAATTTTGCTTCATTTGAAGCCACAACAGCTTCAATTTTTGTGATTTTCTCCTCTATTCATTCTATACTAATGATTAGGAAACCATTATATAACTCTTGCACACTTTGAAAAATGAACTTCTTCTTCATAGCTTCCTCTTTTTTCTTCATGTCAATCTCCTAAGATGACAATTTTATAAGATCTCTCACTCTTCACATAGATTTTAGAGTTAAAATTGAAGTAAGGATAGGATTCTCTCCATTGCCTTATATTTATAATCTTTAGATCAAGCCTAAAACTACTAGACACGTTCTTAACCACTAACCCATGTTAAAACCCACTAAACCATGTTTAAATCATCTAGAAATGTAATTTAGCACTTTTAGTAAATTGCTGCGCTTAAGCGCCAAATGTTGGCACTTAAGCGTCGGTGCTTAATTTAGCACGGGTAAGCTTAACATCCAAATACTCATTCTAACATATCTAACAATCTATTAAGATCTTAGAATCATTACTAAATCATTATATCTTCCATATAATACCAATTTTTTTCTTAATCAACCACAACAACCTAATATTCAAAACAGAAACACACAGATAATTATGAGTTGCTTCCCAAAAAGTGCTTGGTTTAATGTCGTCAGCCCGACGTAATCACTGCTTATTCTGGTTGACCCAGCAACATAAGATATTTTAATTTAAGTTGATCCCCTAAAAAGTTCAGCCTATGACCTTTCACTTTGAATATTTTCTCAATTTTATGATCTTTGATATCCATAGCTCCATAGAGATAAAATTTGATCACAACAAATGGGCCCATCCACCTAGACTTAAGTTTTGGTAGAAATAATCTTAACCTTGTATTATATAGCAGAACTCATTGCTCTGACTCAAAATTTTTAGTAAGAATCCTACAATCATGCCACATCTTCATCTTTTCTTTATAAATCTTAGTACTCTCATAAGATTTATTCATTTTCTCTTCAAGCTCATTTAATTGTAATAGTCTATTCTTACCAGCACCCTTTAAATTATAATTAAATATTTTAATATCTCAATATGCTTTATGCTTAAGTTCAACTCGTAATTGATAAGCTTTCCCAATTATTCGCCTGTTTGGGGACATTCATATAGGAGTTCTATATGCAGTCATATAATCCCACAAAGCATAATCAAGTTTAATTGATCAATCCATTTTTGTTGAATGCACAGGTTTTTCCAATATTCTTTTAATTTCACAATTGGATAATTTAGCTAAAACACTTGTCTAAGGATGATTAGCAATAGCAATTTGATGGTAGATATGATATTTCTTTAATAATTTCTCCATTATTGCATTTCTGAAATGACTTTCCTTGTCAGTTATGATCACTCTCGACATCCCAAACCTACAAAATATGTTTGTTGTTGAAAAATTTGCAATACTTTGAGCATCACATCGAGGTAAAGTAACAGCTTCTATCCATTTGGATACATATTCTACTGCTAACAATATATAAATTTTTTAAAGATGGTATAAATGGTCCCATGAAATCTAATTCTCAAACATCTAATATCTCAAATTCAAACACATAATTGAGGGACACCTCATTTTTTCTAGAAATATTGCCTGCTCGTTGACATCAAACACAATTTTTGATATAAACATTAACATCCCTAAAGACTGTAAGCTAATAAAATTCAGTTTGTAAAATTTTGTATGTTTTTTATCAACACCAAAATGTCCCCCAAAATTAGAATTATGTCATTTTTGGATAATTTCATAAGTTATTTATAAAGGCACACATCTTCAAATAGTTAGATCCTTTCCTTTTTTATATAAAAATGGGTCATTCCAAAAATAAGTTTTTGCTTTAGATTAAAAATTTTTTGTTCTATCAGTGTGTCATTCTACAGGGTATAACATCACTAATAATAAAGTTCACATTGTCGACATACCATAGAACACACCACTCATTAATATTGAACAACTCTTCATCTAAAAAATGTAAATTAATTTCTTTTTTAAAATAGGGTGGGTTTTTTTAATTCAATTCAGAACAGATGATCAAAAATTTTACTCTCAGCTCCCTTCGTATCTACTATCTCAAAGTTAAATTCTTGCAAAAGAAGAATCCATCGTATCAGTCTTAGTTTTGCATCCATTTTTTTCATTAAATATTTAATAACAGAATAATCAATATGCATAACACATTTAGTTCCAATTACGTATCATCTGAATTTATCAAAAGAATATACTACTGCTAATAACTCTTTCTCACTTGTGGTATAATTATTTTGAGCTTCATTAAGAGTTCTATTAACATAGTAGATTACTTTAAAAATCATATCATGCTTTTGTCCTAAAATAGCTCAAATTTTTCCTAATCTGCTAAAACAATAATTGGTGTAGTGAATAATTTTTCTTTTAAAAGCTCAAAATCTTTTAGGGACTCCTTATAAAAGTTAAAAATTACGTAGTTTTTCAAGTAAATGGCATAGAGGCTTAGCAATTTTTTAAAAGTATTTAATATATCACCTGTAGAATCGAGCATGTCCTAAAAAAATCATAATTTTTCTCACATTTTTTGGGTAAGGTAAATTAACGACACTTGAATTTCTGCAGCGTCTACTTCCATACAATTTTTTGATATATGATGTCCTAAAGTAATCCTCCTACCACCATAAATTGTCATTTTTCCCAATTAAGGACTAAATTCATTTCTCCACGGTGCTTAAGAACTTTCGGTAAATGTTTTAAACATGAGTGAAGTGAAGTTCCAAACACTAAAAAATCATCCATAAGAATTTCAAATCCTTTTTCACTTAAATCACAGAAAATAGTCATCATACATCTTTGAAATGTAGCAGGGGATTACATAAACCAAAGGATATTCTTCTAAAAGAAAATATAGCATAGTGACTGACAAAAGTTGTCTCTTGATCCTAAGGAGCTATTTATATTTGGTGATAACCAATATATCCATCCAAAAAACACAAGTATTTATGTCCAGCTAGTTTATCCAACGTTTGATCTAGAAAGGGTAGTGGAAAATGATATTTCCTTTTAGTGAGATTTAAATTTTTGTAATCAATGCATATTCGTAACCCTATGGCTGGTCTTTTTGGTATTAACTCATTATGTCATTTATAGTCACAATCACTGCTCCTATCTTTGGAACGCAGTGAATTGGACTAACCCATGTGCGATCTAAAATATGGTAGATAAGTCCAGCATCTAACCACTTCAAAATTTCTTTCATAATAACTTCTTTCATTAGAGGATTCAATCTCCATTGAGGATTAGCCCTACATTTACAGTTCTCTTCCAAATGAATTTTATGCATATAAATTGAAGGACTGATTTTTTTAATATCAGTAATTAACCATTCAAAGGCTTTCTTATAATTTTTCAATATTTTCATTAAACTCACTTCTTCTTTTGTAGTTAATTTTGAGGAAATTATAACAGGTAATGTTGAGGAACCACCTAAAAAAGAATATTTTAAATGTTCACGATGTAACATTAACTCAAGTTGAGGAGGTTTTCGATCGTGGACAAAAAAGATTTCTCTTTTTCTATGGTGTCCAAACCTCAAAACATTCTCAAACATAATTCGAATCTTTCTTAAAAAAAGTCTTCAAATTGATCTAACACCTCTTCTTGCTCGTGTTCCAACTCTTTCATTTTAGATTTCTCTTCAAAAGTTGTTTTGAAATGACAGTCACTAAGATATCTTATTACATCCAATCTATAACATTCATCATGATTACCTTTTGCAGGATACTTCATTGATTTATAAATTGTAAATGTAACTGCTTGATCATTGACACATATGTCTAATTTCTCTTTCTACACGTCTATCATTGATCTTCCTGTATCTAAGAAAGGTCTCCCCAAAATGATAGGTATTGATACATTAAAAATATACATTTTTAGACCCATATTTTATACTCATTTTTGGTGATATTGCACTTTAATGGAAGATATTTTTATATTTTCTTGCAAGTTGTTGATTTTTAGGACTTGAAGCAAAAAAGGATGGAATTTGGAGTCAGAATGGCATTTTTGAGAAATACTGAAAGCCGAAGGCTCTAAAAGCTGCGCAAACGGTGCTAAGAGCAGCACTAACGGCACCAAGAGCAGCGCCGATGGTGTAGATCAACAGAAAAGATGGTGAATTTTACTTAACACCAAAGGCGCTAGAAGCAGCGATGACGACACCGTTTAACAGAGAGCAGCGTAATAATGAAATGAACACTAGCACCAACGACGCCAATGTCGGTTTAGCCCCTATTTCAAGAAGATTCAACAAATTTGGATGCTTTTTGAAGAGTTTTTGGGGGCACCTATTGGACAACCGACTCAAGGATTTAATTGGGCTAAAATTGATCAGAAAAGAGACTCTTCCTTATATCTCATCATCCCAATTCAACTTCCTACACACCATAGACCTCTCATCTTCATTTCACAACTATTTTAGAGTCCATTATTTTTAAAATTTAGAGTTTTTATGGTGAGAATAAGTGTGAATCTTTCTCTAAGAGTTTTGGAGAAGGAGAAAGTGAGAGATTTCTTCTTCCTACATTTCCTAGGAAAGGCTACAAGGGATTTACTTTGAGAAGGAGTTTCAAATAAGGGTTGTTTGTTTATTAGTGTGTATGAACTTTATTTTATATATAACATTTGTGTTTTGTTGTATCTTTATGATGAAGTCTAAGTAGTTTCCTTTATCTTTCTCCCTACTCTGAGATATAGTGAAATGAAGAGATAATATGGACGTGCCAATATTAAAATATAAAAAATATTGTGATGATTTCTTAACTCCTAACATAATTTACTTTTTGATCTGGCCAATTGAATTTTCAAAATGTGTTGTGAAACATATGATCCGGGAAATGCAGTATGAGTTCTACAATAGATTGAGGATCACATTTGATTCCATGAAGGATAAATTCGTTCATGGAATTAAGTGTAAATAAATAAGGAAATATACTTAGTTGGCTGTAGAATTGGAGAATCTTTAAAGAGATAGATTAAAATCCCCTATTTGGTCTTAGTGTTTAAAAACTAAAATGAGAGTTAGCCTTCATTTGAAGGGAAGTGGGAGCTCTAGAGTGGGAGCCAGTGTCCTCCTAGCCTAGCCATGAATTTAGGAAGTAAACCTGGGATTAGCTAATGATTTTCTATAACACTGTATCAGGGTAGAGAATTAAAACTGCTCCTATTTGGCACAATACATATTATAACCATGTATCTTATCTCATTTCACCAAAATCTCATTGTAGTGGAAAATATATTTTTTCACATAAGAAATATTCATTACATAAACATAGTTTAGTAGTTACTGTTCAAGCCTCGCATTTCAGTTTTGCTAATAGTTAAGTAATTTAGTTTTGTTAAAATTTCAACATTTAAAATTAGTGGCAGTAATTTTATTTTGACTTTCTGTGAATTTCCTAGTTAATTATCATTTTAAATTTAAATTCTCCTCGTGGGATCGATATTTGGGGCTTGAATAGAAAGTCCTTTATTACTTGATAACGATACGTATACTTATGCAGAATCTCAATATTAATTGCTTAAATTTCTTATTCATAAAATATTGCATCATGATTTTGGCATAATTGCATAGCAGAGTTAACTTTATAATTTTTACACAATTATATTTTTCGGGATCAAGTTTTTGGCATCTTTGCCGAGGAAGGTGACCAAAGGAAAATATGTTGAGATTTTCATACCTATTTTACACTATTTTTGTTGATATTGCACTTTAAAGAAAGGTATTTTTGATGTTTTATTGTAGGAATGATGAATTAGGGACATTTGAGCAAAAAGATGCATAAATGAGCGAATTTTGAGTGAAAAGACCAAAATGTGAACATTTGAACTAAGGCGCCGATGGCGAGCCCAACGACACCGATGGCAAGAATTTCCCGAGACTCCAGATTAAGTAATTTAGAAGCCCTGCCGATGGTGCCCTCGAGGCCTCTGACGGTGAGATCGGCGGTTATGTCCAAAGGTGTACTGGATGTGGACAAATTTTGGAGGGATGCTTTGGCAACTCTTGCGAAAACTCTTCTACATTTTTAAAAGAAGATTTTTGCTGAAAATGGAGTAGTTCAAGGAGTTAGAAGGTTAGAACATCGTCCAGAGTTCCAGTAGTGTGTAGAGAGTCTAATTGTTTGGAATTCTTTGAAAGATTGTAAGAGTGGAGGGAAAGTGAGATTTTTTCCTCCATGCAGCTTTAGAAGAATTCTGTGTGCTGTAAAGAAAGGAAGAGATTCAGAGGAACTTTGAGGAGTTTGCTTAGGGAGGAATTAGAGATAAGTGCTATTTACTTGTTATAGTTTGTATAAATTTACTTTTATATATGAATTCCGAGTTTTGTTGTGGCTTCCCATGAGTTCTCAGTAGTTTTCATGAATTCTGAGTTTTGTTGTATTTTCTCCATGAGTTCTGAGTAGTTTTCTCTGTCTTTCTCATTGTCTTAATTTGTGAAATGGTGATTTGAATTGGTTGAGCCATGAAAATGTTAAAGAAGTTGTGATGATCATTTCACTTCGATTTTAATTTACTTTCAATCTAGCCAATTGATTTATTAAAATATGTTGAGTTTTACAACTAAAGTGAAGATTACATCTAAGATTCAGAGAGGTCAAAGACCATAAAAATTGGGTGCAAATAAATAGAGAAAAAAAATTATCGAACGTAGAATTGGAGATTTTAGAGTGACAGACTAAAATCCCCAATTGGGTCCTATCGTTTGGGTACTGAAGTGTAGATGTTAGCCCTTCAGTAAGGGGAACGTGGGAGCTTCGAAGTGAGAGCCAGTATCCTCCCATCCTAGCCTCAAATTCAGTAAACAAGCGTAGGATTAGACATTGTTCTTTATGCCTGGACCAAAGGATAAATAATAGGTATGCTCCTATTTGGCACAATACCATTTGAACTGATTCACTTTATCCATTCACTATAATTTCTTGATAAGGAGAAGGATGCTTCCTTATACATTGAATATCACATTGAAATTTTATTTAATATAATTAGTTATTTAAGAGTTATTAAAACTACATATTTATTTCAATTGTCTATTAGTGACAANTTATTAAAATTACATATTTATTTCAATTACCTATTAGTGACAGATAAGCAAATTGAACTTCGTTGTTGTGATAAAAATATTATTTTTCTAAAATCTTAGTTCGTAGTTCTAATTTTACTCCCTGTGGGATCAATATCTAGGACTTCATTAGAGTTATATATTACTTGAGCGATATGTATACTTGCGTTGATAAGTATGACTTTACAATTACTGAATATTTATTACGTTNTTTTCTAAAATCTTAGTTCGTAGTTCTAATATTACTCCCTGTGGGATCGATATCTAAGACTCCATTAGAGCCTATGTTACTTGAGCGATATGTATACTTGCATTGATAAGTGTGACTTTACCATTATTGAATATTTTATATATACATCTTTATGAATCTACAACCGTTATTAAGTTTTTGGTGCCGATGCTAAGGAATTAAATCTTTTAGCAGCAGTATTAAATACTTGTATTTTAAAGTATATATAAAGTCGCTGTCATGTTTTTGGCACCGTTGCCGAGGAGTAAACAAGAATCATAATTAGAGTAACAGACAAATTAAGACTATTAGAAAATTTTTACTAGAATTGCAACTTATTTTCATATTTGGTTAACTATTTTTTTGTGTAATGATTTCAAATTGTATGCGTTTATTTGGACCTGAAAATCTTATACCCTACGATTTTGAATTAGAATGCACTCTTAGAAAAATTAGAAGACTAAGAAGAGAACCTATAAATTTTTATACAATGGAAAATAACATGAACAATCAAGGAATAGAAAATAAACACAAACCTAGACCCGGACGAGATTATGCAAATCCTACAGCAGATGAAATTCACTTATCTATCCAAAATCCTGAAGTACCTGCTAATTCATTTGATCTTAAACCGTGAAATTCACTTATCTATCCAAAATCCTGATGTAGCTGCTAATTCATTTAAGCTTAAACCTAATCCAAATGGTACAAAACAATCAATTCAGAGGCACACCAAATGAAGATCCTAATTTACACCTCGCAAATGGTACAAAACAATCAATTCAGAGGTACACCAAATGAAGATCCTAATTTACACCTCGCTTGTTTTTTAAAACTGTGTGCTACCTTTAAATATGACAGAGTTTCAAACGATGTTGTTAGACTTAGACTTTTTTGTCACTTAGGGATAAGGCTAAGATGTGGTTAAATTCATTAGCACCTGGATCTATTAGAACTTGTGGAGAACTTTCACAAAAATTTCTATTCAAGTTAGCACCAGGATCTATTAGAACTTCGGGGAGAACTGTCACAGAAATTTCTATCCAAATATTTCCCTCCATCCAAAACTGCTAAACTAAAAATGACCTTTCACAGAAATTTCTATCCAAATATTTCCCCCATCCAAAACTGCTAAACTTAGAAATGACATAACATCGTTCTATCAGATTGATGGAGAGTCGATATATGAAGCTTGAGTGTGATTTAAAGAACTTCTTAAAAAATGCCCTCATCATTCGTTACCAGATTGGTTGATAAATCAAACTTTTTTATAATGGATTAGTGGGATCATTAAGATCAATTATAGATGCTGCGACTGGTGGTTCTTTAATGTCAAAACCTTTTGATGAGGCTTATTCGTTAATAGAAGAGATAGCTACCAACAATTTTCAATGGCCCTCTGAAAGGGTAAATCCTAAAAGAGTAGCTAGTATACATGATTCTGATGCAATATTTATGTTAGCTTCGCAGATTACTGCAATATCAAAGAAATTAGATCATTATGGGATAATTATTCTCCAACACCTACTATGATGGAAGAGAATTCATCTGGGAAATTTGTGAGATGTTCAACCTTCGTATGAGACTTTAAATGCTATCAATAGACCCAACAATCCTTATTCGAATATTTATAACACATGTTGGAAGATTCATCCAAATTTTAATTGGAATAACAATTTTTCTACAAATGAACAATGGGCGAACAACCCAGTGAACCCATTAGGAAATTCATCTAATGAAGGAAATATTAATTATAGACCTTCTTAACCTCCAGGATTTAACAGTAGCACTCAAATTAAGTAAAAGAAGTTGTCTATGGAAGAGATGATGTTAAACATGGGTCAATAATTGCAATGTCAAGGAAATCAATTACAAATTCAAGGAAATCAGTTACAAAATCAAGGAGTTTTTATTAAGAATATCGAAAATCAATTAGGGCATATCGCTACTGCGCCTAGTAACTGAACATTAGGAACTTTTCCTAGTACTGTGGAACCAAATTCTAAAGATCAAGGAAAAAAATAAATAGAATCGATACAATTATGAAGTGGAAAAGAATTGGAAACAAGAGTACAGAAAGAAACAAAAATTGAAAAAGAGAAAGTGGATACAGAAAAAGAAAAGGATCATGAATACCAAGAATTAGAATATCCACTTACACCAATGAAAATTACTGTTGAGAAAGCTCCACCACCGTTTCCTCAAAGATTGAAGCAACAAAAAAACAATTTTTCAAGTTTTTAGAAGTTCTTAAGAAATTAACGGTAAATATTCCCTTCATAGAAGCTTTAGGGAAAATGCCCAATTATGTGAAATTTATGAAAGATATTCTGAACAAGAAAAGTTAGTTCACTGATAATGAAATGGTTGCACTTAGCGAAGAGTGTAGTGCAATTATTCAAAAAAAGCTTCCAGAAAAATTAAAAGATCCAACTTAGCGAAGAGTGTAGTGCAATTATTCCGAAAAAGCTTCCTGAAAAATTAAAAGATCCTGACTGTTGCACTTAACGAAGAGTGTAGTGCAATTATTCAAAAAAAGCTTCTTGAAAAATTAAAAGATCCTGGAAATTTCACTATACCGTGTGCTATCGGTGAAAAATTTTATGGAAGAGCTTTATGTGATTTGGGAGCAAGCATTAATCTTATGTATTATTCAGAAAAAGCTTCTTGAAAAATTAAAAGAACCTGGCAGTTTCACTATACCGTGTGCTACTGAAAAATTTTATGGAAGAGCTTTATGTGATTTGGGAGCCAGCATTAATCTTATGCCTCTATGAATTTCCAAAAGATTAGGATTGGGAGAAGTCTCACCTACTTCTGTAACTTTTCAGTTAGCGGATCGTTCAATTACTTATCTTAAGGGAGTTATAGAAGAAGTAACTCTACAGTTAGCGAATCGTTCAATTACATATCCTAAGGGAGTTATAGAAGATGTGTTAATCCTGTGGATTTCATTGTTTTAGATATGGAGGAAGATAAAGAAATACCTATCATTTTAGGGACCTTTCCCATGGATTTCATTGTTTTAGATATGGAGGAAGATAAGAAAATACCTATCATTTTAGGGAGATCATTTTAATCATTGTTTTAGATATGGAGGAAGATAAAGAAATACCTATCATTTTAGGGAGACCATTTTTTGTTTTAGATATGGAGGAAGATAAGGAAATACCTATCATTTTAGGGAGACCATTTTTTGCTATTGTTTTAGATATGGAGGAAGATAAAGAAATACCTATCATTTTAGGGAGAGCATTTTTAACTACCGGAAAAGCTATGATAGATGTTCAAAAAGGAGAATTGACTATGAGAGTTAACGATCAAGAAGTAACTTTTAACATTGCAAAATTNTAATCGTGGTTTTGCATCCTTCTTCATCATTAAATACTTAATAGCAGAATGATCAGTATGCACAATACATTTGATTTCAATAAGATAAGATTTGAATTTATCAAAAGCAAATACTATAACTAATAATTCATTTTCAGTGGTAGTGTAATCAATTTGAGTCTCATTAAGGGTTTTACTAGCATAATTTATCTCTTTGAACATTTTGTCATATCTTTGACCTAAAACAGTCTCTATAGCATAATCTCTAGTATCACACAATAATTCAAAAGGTTTTGTCCAATCAGGTGGAACAATAATAGGTGCAGTGAATAATTTGTCTTTTAATAAATTAAAGAAATATATGCATTATCATTAAAATCAAAGTTGGAATATTTTTATAAAAGTTGACATAAAGGCTTGGAAATTTTTAAAAAATCTTTAATATAACGTCTGTAGAAACTAGCATGTCTGAGAAAACTTCTTATTCCCTTCACGTTAGTAGGAGGTGGCAATTCGACAATAAATTGAATTTTCGCAAGACCAACTTCCATGCATTTTTAGAAATTTTATGTCCTAACAATATTTCTCTTGCAACCATAAATTGACATGTTTCCCAATTGAGAACAAAGTTTGTTTCTTCACGGCGTTTTAGAACTCTTGCTAAATTATCTAAACTTAAGTTGAAAAAAGTCCCAAAGACTAAGAAATTATCCCTAAAAACTTTAATTTCTTTTTCTATTAAATCATAGAAAATTGACATCATGCATCTTTGAAATGTTGCAGGGGCATTACATAATCTAAATGACATTCTTCTAAAAGAAAAATTTCCATAAGGACTAAAAAAATTTATTTTCTCTTGATTCTCAGGAGCAATAGGTATTTGGTGGTATTCAGAATATCCATCCAAAAAGAAAAAAATAACGGTGTCCTGCTAGTCTATCCAACATTTGATCCAGAAAAGGTAAAGGAAAATGGTCTTTTAAAGCGGCGACATTTAATTTTCTATAATCAATACAGATTTGTCATCCATTTACTTGCCTTGTCAGAATCAATTCATTCATTTCATTTTCAACCACAATTACTCCTCTTTTCTTTTGAACACAATGAATTTGACTAACCCAAGAACTATCTGAAATTGGATAAATAATCCCAGCATCCAACCACTTTAAAATTTATTTTTTAACTACTTCCTTCATTATAGGATTTAATCTCCTTTGAGGATCAGCCCCAGGATTATGGTTATCTTCCATCAGAATTCGGTACATATAGATTGAACGACTGACTCCTTTAGTATCAATTAATGTCCATCCAAAGGTTTTTTTATATAATTCCTTAATATCTAAAAGAATTGTTCTTTTTATTCTGCAGTTAAATCTAAGGATATAATGACAGGTAACGTAGATGAGTTCCCTAAATATGCATACTTTAGATAAGCAGGTAAAACTTTCATCTCAAGATTAGGAGGTTTTTCAATAGATGGAATGAGAGGATATTATTTTCAATAGTATCTAAAATTTTATAATTTTCTTGAGTATAATTTGAATTCTCAGTAATCATTTCATTTGATTCATCTTCAAAATCTCTTTCAGTCTCAACTTCTTGTTCTCTTTCTTCTGAAATGACTTTATCTTTTTGCTCCAATATAACTTCACATCTATTTTGAAAATGATTTACAATCATATCATCAATGATAGCCATTATATAACATTTTCCATCAGGATACTTCATTGTTTTGAACAGATTAAATGTAAATTCTTGATCATTCACTCACATTGTTAATTCCCTTTTTTGCACATCTTTCATTGCTCATCCGGTAGCAAGGAAATGTCTCCCCAAAATAATAGTAATTTATTTATCTTCTTCCATATCTAATACAATAAAATCAATAAGGAAGATAAATTTATCCACTTTAACCAGAACATCTTCTATAAGCCATTTTTGATAAGTGATAGATCGATCCTCAAATTATAGGGAAGAAATATATCCTAAACCTAACCATTTGAATTTAGATTGTGGCATGAGGTTAATGCACGCTCTTAAATCACATATAAACTTTTCCACAAAATTTTTCTCCAATTGCACAAGGAATGGTAAAGCTACCAGTATCTTTAAGTCTTCGAGGAAGCTTTTTCTGAATTATTGCACTACATTCTTCACTAAGTGCAACAGTCTCATGATCTACAAACTTTCTCTTTTTATTTAAAACTTCTTTCATAAATTTGACATAACTTGACATCTGTTCTAAAACTTCCGTAAAAGTGATATTAATTGTAAGCTTCTTGAATATTTTAAAAAATTTTAAAAATTGTTGATCCAATTTTTGTTGTTTAAGTATTTGAGGAAAAGGTGGTGGAGGTCTTTCTAAATTAATCTTAATTGGAGAGTTAGGTGTTTTACTTCCTCAGGAATAATTCTTCAGGTCTCTCAATTTCTTCAACTTCTCTCCCAACTTCAATCTTTTTTTGAACTCCAACGTTTAATTCCTTTCCATTTCTTAATTTGGCAACTTTAACTTACTCTGGCTCTTTACTTTTGTCTTTAGGATTGATCTTTACATTACTCAGAAGTGTTCCCTGAGGCTTATTGCTAAGTGCGTTAGCAATTTCTCTCAGTTGATTATCCATATTTCTAATAGCAGCACTTTGACTTTGTAAATGATTACCCATTTGCAACATCATTTCTTCTATAAACAACTTCTTCTCCTCATCTTTTTTTATTAAAGCCAGGAGGATAAGTAGGTCTAAAGTTAGCACTACCTTGGTTGTTTCAGTTTCCCAATAAGTTTACTTTAGCATTTCCCCATTGTTGACTTCTACCATTAGGATTGTTGTTTCAATTGAAATTAGAATGATGTTTCCAATCTGGGTTGTAATAATTAGAATATGGGTTATTGAGTCTATTGATAGCATTTATAGTTTCCAATGAAGTATGAGAATCAATCATTTGTCCTACTGAATTATCTTCAACCATTTGGGGTGTTGGGTAAAAATTCATTCCAATTTGTTCTATCATCTTAGATAATGCAACAACTTGACATGTGATCATTGAAATAACATCGTTATCATGAATACTGACTATCTTTTTAGGATTTACCCTATCAGAAGGCCATTGAAAGTTATTTATAGTCATTTCTTCAATTAATGAATAAACTTTATCAAAGAGTTTAGACATTAATGAATCTCTAGCAGTAGTATCTATATCTAAGAGATCTTACTATAAAAAAGTTTGAATGATTAACCAGTTTGGTAGGCATGATGTGGACACTTTCTAGGGAGTTCCTTAAATCTTTCCCAAGCTTCGCAGTTTTTGAAGGTAGAAAATACTTACCCAAAAATTTTTGGTGCTAAGGAATTTAACCACATCTTAGCGAATAATATATCGTGGTGCTATAGAATTTAACCACATCTTAGCTTTAGTCCTTAATGAAAAAGGAAAAAGTCTAAGTCTAACGCATCATTTGATACACCATCAAATATTTTAATGTAGCACACGTTTCTAAAAAACTAGCTAAATGTAAATTGAGATCCTGAAATGGTGTTCCTCCAAACTCATTATTTTGTGTCATTTGTATAATTAAAGGTTTAAGTTCAAATGAGTTAGCCTCTATAGTAGGAGTTTGAATACTTAAATAATTTCATCTAATGTAGGGTTCGCATAACCCCTTAAAGGTTTTTGTATATTATGATGTTCATTTTCAGCAGTTTGAATTTCAATATTCTTTTGCGATGTGTTAGCTATTTTTGAGAATTATGAAATATTTCTTATTTTCAATTTTTTCTAATAGTCTGTTCCAATTCAGAATTGTAAGACACTAAATTTTTAGATATATAACTATGCATAAACTATGCAAAAATTGCAGAAAATATAATAACACACAAAGAATGAAAAAATATATTTTTTATGAATTTTTTAATTAATTTTTTTTTTTATTTTTTAAAATTATTTATAAATTATTTATTTTTTAAAAAGTTAAAATTCAAGTAAAATTATAAGTCAAAAAGTTTCATCGTAATCCCCGACAATGGTGTCAAAAACTTGACCCGAATCGCAATTATGTGTATTTTTAATCTTCAAAATTTTGCGAGAAAATATGTCTGAAATTATATCTAACGGCTAGTGTGAATAAATATACTGATTTATAATAGATTTTCACACTAGAGGTACTACGCAAATATTCGTATCATTTTAAGTAATATAGGATTTTCCTTAAAAACCCTAATTTCGATCCCACGATGAATGCGATAACTCTTGAAATCAACCTACGTAATTTTTATTTAAATTGAAACTTAAACAAATAAGAGGTCTAAAATGTTATGCTTACTAAAATTACTACTAAAGAGTTAATAAAAAAAGTAACAACTAAATGTAACAGCTTAACAAAATATAACATTGAGTTTGGATATTATGGAAAACCTTTCCCCTTCCAAAGAGATTTTAATCTACGTAGGATTCAAATGATTTAAGACAAAATTGATGTATTGTGACAAATATAAGCATACATTATTCTTTACCCCCTCCCGGTGCTAGCGAATAATATTGTCTAACTTAAGACCGATTTCTTAACATCTCGATTCCGCATCAGAACTATATAGCCTCTCACCTCTAGATGCCCTTAAGCCTATGCCACAATGATGGCTGAAACCCAACGTCAAGATACTAAACCTTAAGCCAAATTGATAAGAATCTAGTCTGTCACTCTAGAACTAACCAATTCTACGCCCATCAAAACTCATCTCCTTATCTATTTGCACCTCCTTAGGTGATTGCAATGGCTCTGCCTAGAATGAAGTGTGGTATCCACTAGTTGAGTGAAATCATAGCCCTCCCAGTTCATTATGTTTCTCAATGGAATTTAACTTCACAACTGACCAGTTTGTAAAGTAAATGAAAATTCGGTGAAAATACCATCACAATTTTTAAGAGTGAAAAGAAATATTTAAATCATTCTCATTTCACAAGACTAAGTCTTATGTGCATGGAGAAAGAAAAGAAACTAC
This sequence comes from Phalaenopsis hybrid cultivar, assembly GCA_002079205.1. Lineage (NCBI taxonomy): Eukaryota > Viridiplantae > Streptophyta > Magnoliopsida > Asparagales > Orchidaceae > Phalaenopsis > Phalaenopsis hybrid cultivar. The sequence continues at coordinate 231,727 of JXCR01148719.1, read as the reverse complement.
TCAGAATTCATTGAGATTAAACAAAAACAAAACATTTGATTTGAAATCCAAGTCTTACAACAAAAACTTAAACACAAATACAAAGCACTTTATGTCTTCTCCCCAAGTAAACTTATAGAGTTTTCTTTAAGCAATCTCCAAACTTCTTCACACTAAGACACACTAACACTTACACTTGAACACAAAATATGAAAAACCTAATTCACTATTGCCACCCAATTGAATTTTTGAGGCTCCAAAAGGTCTCTAAATTTGGCCAAATTCTTCTCATTAAATAGAAAACATAAAATAACCAATTGTTGCTTCAAACACCCCTCCAAAATTCAGCTAAACTTCATGAATCTTCTAGAAAAGTAGTTATTGGCACTATAGAGCCCATCTCGCTCATCTATGGCACTATGACGCCAAGGGGTGGCGCTATAGCGCCACACAAAATCTTTCAATTTGCTCTATTTTTCCCTCATTTTCTTTAAATATCTATTCAATGTTGCTGAAACAAAAAACATGCAAAATATCTTTATTTAAAGTGCATAATCATAAAAAATGTAGATAAAATACTTATAAAATATTCACTTAAAATAGGTTATTTTTAAGTGGATCAGGGGTACTTCCCATAGCTCTGACAGACTTCACAAAAATGGCAGAATTCTTCTCAACTAACACCCTCTTCAGGGACGAGAACTCCTAGGTTGACTTTCAAGTTGAACTTCACTATTGGCTCAATAGTCTCAGGCATCTTGGTTGTCAAAGCAGTGAAATCACGCTTCCAAACTTGATCTCAATATTGTGAAACTCTTGTCTGAAACGGGTGACTACTCCATCGGTCGCCTCGCTCTTGTTCACGACCAAGTCCATTTTGGTAGGGAAGGAGAAAATTAACTTTGTCGCATACATCTTCTATAGAAAGGATTCAGAACATCAGTCTCATCCTATGCTTCCTTATATTGTTGCAATTTCAGGATGAAAAGAACTCATCCATTAAACATTGTCCGAGCACGTTTTTATTCATTTCATTTGAATTCATTTATGTTGTAAAGTTTCCAAATTCATCGAGCTTCATTTTGTTTGTTATTATTAGAGGAAAGGTTTCGAAAGTGGAAACTAACATAATTTGTCGAAAACAAACCAGCCATAGGGGAAAAAGAATGAGAAGCAAAGGACTAAATCTGAACTAGAGGGAAAGGGTGGACTTTGCACTGAACTCACTTTGACAGATTTGCACCTAGGCTAACATCTACTGGGGGTCCATCTCAATTATGGGAGGTGGGAAGATCCCGGAAACCTCTCTATTTATCGATGTCTAAATAGTGGCTTCAGAATCCAAGAGTTAACTACACGCTCAAGATAGAAATGAGCGAGGTATGTCAAGAGAAGAATAGTAGTTTGGCCCATTAGGGACAAGGAAACATTTCTGATTTATGAAAGTAAAACCATCTAAACATTGAAGGAGAGAGGAACTCCACCCCGGCGGAGTTGCAAAAAATTGTCAATGGCCAAATTTGTTTGGAAATAATTTAAATTTAATATATATGCCACCCACTCTCATAATTCTTTTCGATCTATAATCATCAAAGGAAACAAGATGCATGCTGCGAAGGAAAAATGTGAAGGACGCGACCAGCACCGCTAAAGACAAGTTGCGGGAAGGCACCACAGAAGCCCATGAGAAGACCGAGAAGGCTACGACCACGAATAAGCAGGAGAAAGAACTGGCGAAAGAGACAGCCAAATCGAGAAAGCTCATGCAAAGGCTGATCTGCACCAGGAGAAGGCTGAACACCAAGCAGATTTCGCCGCTCATCATGCTGGCGGGCACCATGTTTCTTTCACTGGTCCTCATCACCACCATCCAGGGGAGACGCCTCTCGGCTCTGCGAAGCCAATTTATCCAACTTCCGGTGTCAATCCAAATGCTAAAAATCTCTTTTGAGTGTTTACTATTTAGACAACAGAAATAAATATTCGTACAGGCGATGCTTGTCTTATATGTATCAGAACACTATCAGACGTCATGGTTTGAACCGGTTTCTTTGCTGTTGAGTTTGATGCATTTTGTTATTTGGGTTGACGTTGGTTTTGGGTTTTCATTATCTATGCTGGTTTTTTTTTCATATTTGCTTTGGAGGCCTTTTTGGCTGCATTGTGATCTTATTTGCTGGAAAGATNCCCTCATCATTCGTTACCAGATTGGTTGATAAATCAAACTTTTTTATAATGGATTAGTGGGATCATTAAGATCAATTATAGATGCTGCGACTGGTGGTTCTTTAATGTCAAAACCTTTTGATGAGGCTTATTCGTTAATAGAAGAGATAGCTACCAACAATTTTCAATGGCCCTCTGAAAGGGTAAATCCTAAAAGAGTAGCTAGTATACATGATTCTGATGCAATATTTATGTTAGCTTCACAGATTGCTGTAATATCAAAGAAATTAGATCATTATGGGATGAATTATTCTCCAACACCTCCTATGAT
>JXCR01148719.1:170441-218486 GCA_002079205.1 Phalaenopsis hybrid cultivar | reverse complement strand
CCGCCGATGGCGAGATTGGCGGTTATGTCAAATGGAGTATTGGATGTGGACAAATTTTGGAGGGATGCTTAGGAAACTCTTGAGAAAACTCTTCTACATCTTTAAAAGAAGATTTTAGCCAAAAATGAAGAAGGAGATCGAGGAGTTGGAAGGTTAGAACAACGTCTAAGAGTTCCAGTAGTGTGTAAAGAGTCTAATTGTGAGAAATTCTTCGAGAGATTGTAAGAGTGGAGGGAAAGTGAGAGTACTCTTCCTCCTTGCCGCTTCGAAGAAGAATTTTGTGTGTTGTAAAGAAAAGAAGAGATTCAGAGGAACTTTGAGGAGTTTACTTGGGGAGGAATTAGAGATAAGTTTTATTTACTTGTTGTAGTTTGTATGAATTTGTTGTTATATATGAATTCCGAGTTTTGTTGTGTCTTCCTCATGAGTTCTAAGTAGTTTTCTCAATCTTTCTCCTTGTCAGGAGATTTGTGAAATGGTGATTTGAATTGGTTAAGCCATGAAAATGTTAAAGAAGTTGTGATGATCTTTTCACTTCAATCTTAATTTACTTTCAATCTATCTAATTGATTTGTTAAAATATATTGAGTTTTTCAACTAAAGTGAAGATTATATTGAAGTTTCAATGAGTTCAAAGCCCTTGGAAATTAGGTGCAAATAAATAAAGAAATAAAATTATCGGGCGTAGAATTGGAGACTTTAGAGTGACAGACTTAAATCCCCAATTCGGTCCTATCTTTTAGGCGCTGAAGTGTAGATGTTAGCCCTCCGGTGAGGGTAACGTGGGAGCTCCAATGTGAGAGCCGGTATCTTCCCAGCCTAGCCGCAGATTCAGTAAACAAGCGTACAATTAGTCAATGTTCTTTATGATTGGACCAAAGGGTAAAGAATATGTATGCTCCTATTTGACATAATACCATTTGAACTGATTCACTTATCCATTCACTATAATTTCTTGACAAGGAGAAGGATGATTTCTTATATATTGAATATCACAGTCCATTCACTATAATTTCTTGACAAGGAGAAGGATGTTTTCTTATATATTGAATATCACATTAAAAACCTCATTATCCATTCACTATAATTTCTTGATAAGGAGAAGGATGCTTTCTTATATATTGAATATCACATTAAAAACTTTATTTAGTATAATTAGTTATTTAAGAGTTATTAAATTACATATTTATTTCAATTGCCTTTTAGTGACAGATAAACAATTTAAATTCCATTGTTGTAATTAAGTATTGGTTTTCCAAAATCTTAGTTCGTAGTTCTAATATTACTCCCTGTGGTATCGATATCTAGGACTCCATTAGAGCCCTATATTACTTGAGAGATACATATACTTGCATTGATAAGTGTGACTTTTTCATTATTGAATATTTTATATATACATTTTTATTGAATCTATAATCGTTAATAAGTTTTTGGTGGTGANATATATATATATATATATATATATATATATATATATATATATATATATATATATATATATGATTTTGAAAAAGTATCATTTCTAATTTTGAAAAGTAATGTTTTAATTTTGAAAACACGAGACCGAACCGGTATACAATAGCTTAAATAAGCAAGCACAACACCACAAATGATACACCTATCCTGAGAAATAGACATATTACTTTTTAGTAAGGCTCGATTAAAGAAACTAAGACATTTATGACATATGTTTTGGTCTACAAAACCTTTTACGTTGACTGACAAATCCCCCTATCTAATATGAAAGATTATATAGGATTTATATTAAGTTGAGTTTCAAAGTTCCCTATAAAGGCAAACCCCTATAGTAATTACATCTTAAGTAGCCAAAGTCTCTTAAGAATACCCTTGATTCAGATTAGCGGTTTCACTTTTACGAATTTCAAAGTTTAAGGCTTTCAAGATTGGACATTGGAATTTTAAAAGGGAAATGATCAAATGAGAACAACTGTTTTCTGGAATCCAAAGGAATGAAAGGTAGGATATATCACTGATCCGAGTGAACCTCGGTGAGTTCTCAAACCATCTTACTATTTGGTTTCAATTTTGAGAAAATATTATTTGAAGCTACATCCTGCCAGTTTTATTATTTTGGGTTTACACTTGCATGACACAGTCATGAAAATAGCCTGAAAAAATAGGGGTTGTGCGTAACGAACGACAACCTCGGAGCCTAAAGCTAGTTAGGACTTATATTTGCACGACATGATCGTGCAAAGACCTAATGGTAAATTGAGAATTTATGTTGTACTAGACGGGCTATCTCAAAATCATATGACTTGTTATTTAATTATAAGAAAAGTTGTTGTTGTAGACCTGCTTGTTTTCTCGAAGTTGTTCGTCTGTACATTCTAGTAATGTTGCCCATTGAGTTAGCTCTAAGCTCCTCTTCAAAGTGACAACTCTAGGGTCTTCAGGTTTAAAGTTTTATAATTTTGCAGTTTATGTGACATGTTGTCTTATTATTCAAGTGATGTCTCTTTTTTTTTGGAGGGGGGTTAAAGTTGATTAGAGCGACACCGGTTAGGATTCCACGATTCCCTCATTTCGATAACACAATTTTCTTTTGAATTTATTAGTTTAAATAAATTAATAAGCTCATTTAAATTAGGGAGATCTCGTTAACAACCATAGGTTACCTCATCTAAGGGACTCCCATAAATTCAAAATGACGTATTATGTTTGTGCGTTAATTTGAAAGTGTTGTTTATTTTTTTAAAGGTGTAATTTTGTTATCGTTGTTTTTATTTTTAATTTCAATTTATATTAATTCTAATTTTGTATGCAAGTTAAACAAATGTGGATAAGAAATGCAGTAAAGTAAAGAAAAGATTGTAGTACATAAAATGTAAATGCATACCTGACCTCTTCTCGTTGCCTCCGTTGAAATGTTAGCGTTTATAATCATGCATATATTTTAAAGTGCAAAGAACAACTGCTAAGAGTAATGAAGCTTTCATGATTTAAATTTAAAAGAGACCACAATTCATAACTCAGTGGGTCCATTGAGGTTTTAAGTATGATTTTTTTGAACAAAGCATAATAAGTTCAATTGTTCTTCAAAATATCCAAAAGATTGTAACAGTGTTCATGGCATACCTTAGACAACCTTTAAAGTCTTGTGAATCATTTTCAAGTTCATTTGAACTTATTATGTTGTTAAATAGATCACCCCAAGTTAATTAGGTTTAAGTTGTGCTCATTTCTATACCTCAATTAAACCATGAGAGAGGGCATGAACAAGTTTGAGCTTGTAGTGTTTGAAAGGAATTAATTTTGGTTTATATTCCAACTAACCCTATAGTATCAGTAGATTAAACTTAACTCACTATAATGCTCTTAAGTCATTAGGGGTGGATGTGTAATTTAAAAAAAAATGTCATATTAAGAACTTTCGATTCATATTAAAAGATCAATTTATAGCTTAACCATTGGTTTGGGACTCTAGGTCAGTAAGTTATTGACTTCCTGACTTATATCCCAAACATTTAGATCATTCAAATTGGTTTCTTCTTCCAATGTTTATCAATTTGGATAATTACAAGTATACCCTTATTTTTTAAAAGTGAAAGTTAGTTGGTTCCTACCTCTATGTTCCAATCACCTTAGAATATTGCTTAGGATCAAATATTACCCTTTAAGCCCTTTGCTCATCCTAAATCTTAATTAGGGGTGAAAAGGTGGAAATTACAATTTTGCCCCTAAGGCTCCTATCTTCATAAGTTATTTAAATTAATTTGTATGGGCTTGAAAATTCACTGACCTATCTCTCATGGGTTGATTGAAATACTAGAGAAGAAATCATATTTTTCATATCTATATTTTATTTTTTAAAATTATTTTAGTACAAAATTAGGAATTTTCAAAATTAATTCACTTAATTAACCAAGGTAAAGTTTCTGTCCTTAGGAAAATTACTGGAGGTTCAGCAAGGTCAGAGGACCATTGGATTAAATTTCATTAATTTTTTAATTATATTTTAATTTTTATAATTATATGTTTATTTTGGTGATTAATTAAAAAAAAATATAATTTAATTTTAAAAAAATACTTTTTATATTTTTCTTTAGTCTCTCTGAACTCAGAGAACTCAGAGAAATAAACTTTTCATTTTTGTAATCTTTATTTTATTTATTGTAATTATTTTAATGCAAAATTAAAGAAAATACCATTTGGGCATTTAAAAATACATAACTATATTAAAAAATTAGGGAAAATATTTTAAGTGGTCCCAAGTGATCAGGTAACAATTTGTGGCATTTTGCTGTATTTTGGTATTTTTCATAATTTTTAATTATTTTTAATTACTTCTAAATTAAAAATTAGCTTAAAAATGAACTTTTCATTTTAACATAAATTTTATTTTTCTTAGGCGTCCCTGGTCATAAAGAAAACTACAAACCAATTTTTATGATTTTTTGAATTTTTTAATTTTTATAATTATTTTAATGCAAAATTTCTATTTACTTAGAAAAATACACTTTGGTGGTCAAATCAATTCATATTAGTTTCAAATTTTTACAGACTTTACATGACCATTATTTTCAGCGTGATCAATTTCTTATAATTTTTTTATTATATTTTTATTTATTAATTTTTGTGGGTTTTAATGACTTAAATTAGGAAATTATATTTTAAAAACATTTAAACTAACGCTTTATTTTTTTATGTTTCTCTGACCATAGTGAACCTGCAAAAATAAATCTCATATTTATCTAATTTATGTGTTAATTTATATAATTATTTTTAAGTAAAAGGGTTACTTAACTTTGGAAATTAGGGTTTACTATGTTAGGGGTGTTTTCTGACTTTGGAAAAATTAGAAAACACTCCTAATCATAGAGGGCACAAACCCTCAAAATTTCATGTTTTGGTGATTAACATTTAAGTATTTATGATTTAATGAAGTTTTAGAGAATTAAATTAATTTTAAAATAATTATAAGGCAAATAATTCTTTTTTTTTTGTCCACATGATTCTCCTCTGTTCACTGAACATAGGGGTTTTTTATTTCATTTTAATGATTTTCTACACCAAGTTATAAATTTTTGAAGTTTTTGAATTCTATAAGCTATTTAAAAGCCTATTTTTCTAATTATCCAAGCAGCTCTGACTCGATTCTCAGCAGCTCCAAAAGCCCACATAGCGCGCTCCCATTCGACGTCGCCTTCCCGTTAGTGCTGATTCGACCCGCACTTTATGCTCCTTCTCCTCGTCCAACTCCTTCTCTGTTGTCCGATGGATAGAAGCGCAAATAGACGACATCCATTCATCATCCCGATCAGACCTAAACCAAGAACTGTACTTTTTTTAAACCTAAGATCTCACTCGATACTTAACCAAATTTCATGTGGTTTGATCTTATATCTCCATCTAGTTGAGATGAACATATCCATACAGTTAAAAGCATGTGAACTTAAACTCCTCTTCACAATCAATGAAACCGAACACAATTTTTGGGTTGGTGATCTATACCTTTGCCCAAGAGGTGAAGCCTTGATTGGGTTGGTTGTCGACGTTTATTGTGACCTCCCGAAGCTCCTCCAAGTGCCAATTTGAGCTGGTGCAAAGTCTCTATAAGGGATTGACCAAGGGGTGATTTGGGTTTGGTCTAGGAGTGGGTTAGAGTGCTTGGGAGAGGGGTTTTGATGGGGAACTTCCTCGTTTGGTCTAGGGAAGCTTTTGAAACAATCAATTCCAAGGTTTGTGGAGTTTGATAGAGTGAAAGAAAAAGCCTTGAATTTCAAGCATGAAATTAAGGTTTTATAGTGGGGAAGATGGCTGGAATTTGATTGGGATGAGCTTAGGAAGGTTTGGGGAAGCTATGAGAGCAATTTGGAGAGGTCTCCTTAAGGAATTGGTAGCACTCTTCCTTTGGTCGTGAGAGGGGTGGTTTAAATAGCCATGGAACTAGAGCTTAATTGCCCAAGCCAGGGGGTGGAGAAGGATGCTTAGGTGGAGGGTTGAGCGGTGTAATTCATCAATGAGAGTGAGCCACATTGGATGGGTATAACTTTGGGTTTGAGCCAAGTGAGGGCTTCTTGGTTTGGGTCTTCCGGCAACTAGGCCAGTCGATCAGGCCAGGGAAGGTGGCTAGGAAGGTCGGGGAAGGTCAAAGAAGTTTTAATTGTGATTACATTGAGGCTTGAGGGCTGATAGCATGAAATAGTGGGATTAGCCAAATTAGGAGATGGGCTTGCATGATTCAAAGGACCCTTTGTCTATGGCTCAAAATTTTGTTCTTGACTAATTTGATTAGTATCCTAGGAGGCTAATCAGGGCAGGAGATGATTAAGATAGGTTAATTTCAAAGGTTTGGGTTAAGGATTTGGGCTTGGCTTGGGTTTTGGTTTAAACATTGATTGAAGGGTCCAATTGGTCTAGGGGGTATGTTATGAAAAATTTAGGAAATGAATTTGGGGGAATTGAATTGATTGAAGGGCTCAACTTGATAAAATTTTGGCTTAGGCTCAATTTTGGGGGATTTGATTTGGGTTGGATTTAGGCTAGGTTTGAGTTTGGGTTTAGACCAATTGAAAGTTCAAATTGTCCTAGGGCAGTTTTATGAAGAGCTTAGGATTCAAAATTGAGGGAATTGGGTTGCTTATGGGGTTTCAATTTTATGAAATTTAGGGGTATGGTCAAATTGAGGACTTTGGCTCAAAATTGAAATTAGGGTTTGGAAGTTGGTTCAATTGGGTTCCAAATGGTGTAGATTGTTGATTGGATAAGTTGATGTACAATTTGAGTTTGAAATTGGGTGAAATTGAAATGAATTCGGTATATATTGAGATTAATTTGGGGGAATTTGGCAAGTTAGGGGTAAAATTGAGATTTTGGTCAAAATTGGTCAATTTAGTCAAATTTGATAAATTTATGGCAATTGGGCAATGTGGACAAGTTTCAAATGACCTTTGGGATGAAAGTGAGTGGACTTTGGGTTTTCGCAAAATTTTGGGTACGAGGGGTATTTTGGTAACTTTGGAGAAGTTAGGAGGTATTTTGGGAGTTTTGGGGAAGTGGGGGTATTTTGGTCAGTTTGATTGATTTGTAGTTTGATATGATTTCTAAAGAGAATTTAAGGATTTGGTCAATTTAAGGATATCACTTTTGGAAATTTAGGGTTCTAGGGGCATTTTGGTATTTTGGAGAAGTTAGGGGCTAAATGGTCAAATTTTGGTGTTTAGGAGGAATTGAAGGCCATTGGGTATGCCAATCTTGATCACCTTATTTGAGTCATGAAACTAAGGGAAACCCCATTTTGGATCCTCCATGTGTTGATCCTAGTTACCCTAGTCAAAGGGCTAAGAGCTTGTAGACCACTCACATGAGTTTCCAAAAGAGCAAAGGGAAATAGGTTCAATGGGTGTAATTTTAGGGTTTTAGGACAAGTGGGGAATTATGATGTGCTTTTGGGGTGGAATTGAAGGCCATTGGGTATGCCAATCTTGATCACCTTATTTGAGCCATGAAACTAAGAGGAGACCCATTTTGGATCCTCCATGTGTTGGTCCTAGTTACCCTAGTCAAAGGGCTAAGAGCTTGTAGACCACCCACATGAGTTTCCAAAAGAGCAAAGGGAAATAGGTTCAATGGGTGTAATTTTAGGGTTTTAGGACAAGTGGGGAATTATGATGTGCTTTAGGGTGTGGGAGACCAAACCCCTATCCACCCAGGGTTGCCCTAAGTTCAACAGTCCTATTGGGACTAATCCTTGAATCCTCAAATGTTGGTCTCAACCTTCCAAGTATTGGAGGTTCATGACCATCTATGCAGGGTTTCAAAGAGAGCTAGGAGGTGGTTTGAATTTCTATGCAGGTGGGTTCTATCTCTAGCCTTCTAGAATAGTAAAAAGAAATTCCTAGGGCTAGATCCTAAGTACTAAGAGGAAAAGAAAGACCTCACCAAAAATGGGTCAACAGCCTCCTGCCAAAGGTTGAAGCAGAGCACCATCCGACGGTGGAGCATCACCCTGAACTGGCTCTCCTACCGAAGGGTTAGTCATGGTACCTTCCAGAAGAAGAGCTTGCGCAGCTGTTTCCACTTGACCCTGCTCGTAAGGTGACAACTATGTTGGTTATCAACTAATTAGGTCAGGTGCCAAGAAAAACGTATCAGTGATATACGCTCCCTTCCAGCTCCTCACCTCCAAGAGTGGAAGTGAGTATGAAAACCTCCAATCTTCTCTACCTTTTGTTTCTCCATCACCGGATGCTTTTTCAACTTGGACCCCTCAGACTTGGTCCCTTTTGCCATCCCTTTAAGCCGGTCATTTTTCTCTCATCTCCTGGTATCCTCTCGGCCGACCTACCCTCTTCGCTCTTTTTCCTCTTTGGGACAGAACGAGAACTTTTCGATTTCCTTCTGTTTTCACCGAAGAAGGGCGGATTTTTGAAGTGGGAAGCACGAAGGACTTCATCAATGAGTCCTTACTAATAAGCTTTTTAGCATCTGACATTCTTGTCTACTACAATAAACGTCTAAAGGGTAAGAAAGTTCTACAAGTGAAGAAAGAAAATATTAATTGCGCCCTACTTATAGGAAACGTCTACTACAATAAACGTCTAAAGGGTAAGAAAGTTCTACAAGTGAAGAAAGAAAATATTAATTGCACCCTACTTATAGGAAAAGCGGCACATAAATGTAAGGAGTACAACTATTAATAATACTGATTATTTATTATGTAAATAAATGTTTCATTTAATTCTCTTATTATTATGACAATTTTCACTTTCAAAAAAGCGAAAGAACCGAGAAATTAATTATGTACATAAAAAAATGTAGCTAAATGAATCTCGAGGGTATCTAAGGATCACATGAATAGAGCAGCATCAGATCAAACAATTCCATATTGTCCCAGTCGGTCAAATTCTAGGTTGGTCGAGTGTTAGTCTAACCAAGGAGCGTCATGCACCTATATTAGCTTAATTAACACAAAGGGAATTTACAAGAGCAACTAAATCTTTCTATATTGATTCATCGACCAAAAGTAGACTGCCTGTCAGATTACGGTATTGTGTTGTTTCTCTAATGGAATAATCCTTCCAAAGGACAATGAGTCGCCGCAATGAATTACCTCAGAAAAAGGAGCCCAAAGATATTTTCTTAGGCCAAATGACTTTTTGGCTGACTGAACATGTACTCCATAACCAAGCCAACTGTTACAATTATGAAATGGTGCCTAGGACAGTTACAGATGTGAAACAACACCGACAACGATTAAAAGGTAAAAATATGCCTAGTTCAGTTACAAATATGCAAAGATGTAATGACTCATAAATAATTATAATATTATTATTTAATAGGGGATGATCATGTAATTTATTAGACCCCTTATATAACTTATAAATAAGTTGTCATTTCTACAAAAAATGACAACTAGATCTATCCTAAGAGAATCAGTGCTAGTTGTGCTTATTCTTTCTCCAATTTTCTCTTTTTTCTCTCATCCTACAAGCGCTTTATTCCTTTGGTGTGACCCAAAGGATATGTTGGGATTCAATAGTATTATATGATTTATCATTTTTTAAAATTAATTTTAATGAGATTAATTCTTACTAATTAATAAAATTAAAACTTAAATTATTTCTATTGTACGAATGGTATCATACTATACAATCAATAGAGTTTGTTCTTCTTAATTCATAGTTTATACTGCTTTAATATGTTAATTAAAATTTTAAAATAATTATGTTGTTTGCTATATATTTTATTGTATGATAGATTATCTTAATTAACCTAATTAAGAAACTAAATCAACAAATTGATCTGATTTGACTTAGTTAAAATTGATCGTATTGTGCGATTGGAATCATATTATATTGTCAATTCATACCATTTTAGTTAAAATTTGGATCTAGTTTCTATTGTACTTAGTATATAAGCTAACATTGAACTCTAAGTATGAGGGAGAGGTCTCCTTATTAGAAACTTAAAAAGCTACTACTCATAACATTAACATAATGAGTTTCAAGTGAGAGAAAGAGTGGAAAGAATACATTGATTATCATCTTCCTTTTTTGTAGATTACTCATTGAAAATGTGTCTAATGAAAGTTTAGTTTTATGTACTTTGTTTGGATTAGACAATGGTGTAGGATTCCTCCATAACCTATTAAAAATAGGAAAAGATAAGTAGTAGAAATTTTATTTTTTATTTTTATTTTTTATTTTTTTATGTCTTGATTTAACTTAAAATATGTTTAATTTAGGTTGTCGTTTTTTTTAAAATACTAGAAATATCTTTTAGGTGTTTTGAATTATTTTTAAAAATAAGTTAATTTATTTTTAAAACCAAAAAATAAAAAAATATACCAACCAAGCATGCTTTTATGATAATTCACAATGATGGTAAAGAAATTTAATCTGTGGGTTTTTAACCTTCACATGTATAAGAGCTAAGAATGCCTTTATAATAATTCAAAACGATCGTTAAAGAATTTAAGCAATAAAGTAAAAATATAGCTTATATATTTTAAAATTATAATATTGACATTAAAATACAGTATAGCTTGTTTAATGATTCTTTTACAACGTAATTATTTTCTAAAATTGACAATAAATATTTTTTTGTTTTTTGGGTAATTGCTCACATGCTGAACAATAATTAGTGAGCCTCCGTTTACTTCTTCATGCAAATATGTAAATTGAACTAACATATGAAATTATTTTGAACTTTGATTAACTACCCTCTTCTAGGGAACAAATAATGCATCCAAATTTCAGACGTAGAGATATATTTGAAGTTCAATTAAATCACGTCATGTGAAGGTGACAGAAAATTAAAAAGAAAAATTATTTTAAAACAGGAATATTCCCCCTGTGTTATTCAGTATTATTCATGTATTATTATGGTGATATTCATTTGTTATTGTGTTATGGGAATATTCCCGGTGTTATAATAATACAATAATATATTAATACTATAACAATAACTCCTGAATAACCCGGAATAACACGAGTAATATTCCCGGATCACAGGAAAACGAGTTTTTTTTTTTTTTCTGTCAGTCTTACGTGGAGGTGATTCATTGGACTCCGGATGTACCTCCACATCCGGAGTCCGGACATAATATTTTTTCCTCTTATAGGTATTAGTGGCTTTTTATGATATTGGGTTAAGCACTTTTTAATAAGTATATGTAAATATGTTATGGTAATCTAATAACTATATTATTTGGCTGTTATNTATATATATATATATATATATATATATATCACGCCGCGTACTCAAATTAATTGATCGGGCATCTGCTTGACAGTTGTAAGTCCCATCTAATTTGGGGTTCGATTACCCCTGAGTGTAGGGTATGTTACTCAAATTATAGGTACTATAGGAGCATGAGGGATGATCGGGGCTCTTATCATAATCCCTGTCCATTTCCTTATATATATATATATATATATTTATATAAGATATGGGCAGAACAGCTAACTTGAAAGGACCCATAAAGACATTAAATTATTGCAAAGGAAGCCAAGAGGATACAAAATATCTTACATTATTGGAAAAAAAAATATTACATCAGGACTCCGCACATAGAGTCACGTGCGGAGTCCAATGAAATTACACCTTGGAGGTGATCGGCCGGTTGTGTTCTGGGAATATTCTCGGTGTTATAATAACACAATAACACAAATAATGCTTGAATAACACACAATAACATCTGAACAATATACAATAACACTTGAATAACGAGAGAGGAATATTCCCTTGTGTTATCGGGCATAATTTTTTTTTCTACGTGACGTGATTTCATTGAACTCTCACACATAACTCTACGTGCGGAGTCCTGGTGTAATATTTTTTTCAAATTATTGACCACTTGTTTTCAGTTAAATATGACATGATGGTTGCTATTGGCGGCAAAAGCAAAAGCTCAATACAAATCTTGCAATATTAATATCTTCTCGAGACAATATGCTTTAATTTATTTTAAAATGACAAGTTAAAATATTAATTAATTTAATATAAAATTAAAAAAAAAACTATATAAATTTGTTGTTAAGAAAATAATTCATTAGATTACTTTTTGAATATATATACATATAATATACACATATATATATATATATATATAGATTATAACTGAATATTTAATCATACAATCTTGATAAAACTACATTAAGATATCTTGATATATTTTGTTTTCCAGAGTTGGCATAGTTTTAAGTTGCGGAAAGATCTTTAAAATTAAATCTTTTATTATTAGCTTAAACGAGTTAGAAAATCTTATAACTCTTTATTTTAACCTTAAACATATCTCTAAAGGATCATAATTAATAATAAAGTGATTAAAAATAATTCATTTTCATAATGAATAAAATGACTTCCTTGTCATGTTTTGATAAAAAATTTTGTTTTAATTTAAATCAAACTGATCATCATTATTCTTCGTCTTTTCTCCAAAAATTAAAAATAATTAAAAAATGGAGAGAGAGAGAGAGAAAAGCTAAATTAAGAATACAATTAAGTAGCATTTCTTTTTAAGATATTTAAAAATATAATTAAAAATGAATTTTCATATTTCTTAATCAATGAATGACTACGATATTCTATTTGTAAGTATGTATATATATATAATCAACACCTCCTAATTTTAAGTTAAACTAAATTAATATATTTTCTAAATTAAGGGCCCGTTTGGGGTAGCTTATTTAGTGCGGTGGCGTTTTGAAAATGCATCTGACATGTTTGGGTAAACTGCATTTTGACAGCTTATGTGTTTTCAAAACGCAGAAACAGTGTTTTCACACCGGACCTATTTAGGTGCGGTGGGAGCTTATTGACAACAGTCTGATTTTTCCAAAAAAAATAAAAATTTGTAATAGCTACCGCACATAGCTTATCAGCAGATTATTTTTAATTAGTTTATAAGCTGATTATTCAATAAATTACAACTGCCCCAAACAAATCATAAATCTGTTAATGTACAGCCGACAAATCATTCTATAAACTCAAACTGATATAACTAAATTTACTCAAATTAATCTGCAAGCACAGTAATTTAAACTTGATTCAATTCTAATAAAGTCGGTCATATCGAACCACGGTCTCGTTCTAAACTA
Organism: Phalaenopsis hybrid cultivar; assembly: GCA_002079205.1. Taxonomy (NCBI): domain Eukaryota; kingdom Viridiplantae; phylum Streptophyta; class Magnoliopsida; order Asparagales; family Orchidaceae; genus Phalaenopsis; species Phalaenopsis hybrid cultivar. Next base: position 205,419 of record JXCR01148719.1, on the reverse strand, counting down.
TCGATTCATGTGACACTCGACCCATTGTTACAGAAGGCAACTAATTTAGGTGGAACTACTTTCCTTTTGCTTCACATAGAATCCACCATCCAAAAGCAAATTTTAAGCGCATCACCTTCTCCTTATTATTACTATGATTATTGTGAAATTTAAGGGTCTGTCCATAATTTTCACTGATAAATACGACGAGACAGTTTGGGCAACATGATTCATTGAACCTCTTGAAAACAATTAATCATAGTAGTTCTTAAAAGATAAAATAAGTCATAAAAGAATCCATCCATGAGATTGTAGCGAAAACCAAGCAGAATACGGCAGGCAACAATTGCGTGTAATTAGTAGGCAATAAACCCAAAAAAGTTGCAGAAGTATGAGGGAAATTAAAACAATGCTAAAGGTGAAGTTAGGCAGATGGATAATATCATGAAATATGGCCAAATTCGTCCAGCACAAGAAACGATTGCTTGCTATCATCCAGAATTTAGCGATTGAGCCTCTCTNGTTAGTAGTTCTTAAAAGATAAAATAAGTCATAAAAGAATCCATCCATGAGATTGTAGCGAAAACCAAGCAGGATACGGCAGGCAACAATTATGTGTGATCAGTAGGCAATAAACCCAAAAAAGTTGCAGAAGTAGGAGAGAAATTAAAACAAAGCTAAAGGTGAAGTTAGGCAGATGGATAATATCATGAAATATGGCCAAATTCGTCCAACACAAGAAACGATTGCTTGTTATCATCCAGAATTTAGCATTTGAGCCTCTCTTTTTCATTTTTTTAGCCTGACGGATATTATCTGGATTTTTAGATAAGGATGGTTGTGTTGAGAAGGGAAACTAAGGGCTTTGATCAATTAACAATCAAAATCATAATGTGGAAAAAACTGGTAGAACCGATTCGAGAAACCCAGAACAAAATATCGAACAAAAACAAATAATAAAGTAATCCGAAAAAAGACACCAAGTTTCAAAGTGGAAAAATCAACAACAATAACAACAACAAACATTTTCTCACTGAGTGGGGTTGGCTACATGAATCCTTTTTCTCCATTGTGTCCTATTGAGTGCCATATTTTCATTTCATTCTAATAGATTATGATCATTTTTTTATACAATATGCCAGAGAACGAACCACAGAGACACACCACTATGAAAGAGCACAAATTACACCACTTGGATTCACTCTCTACTCCACTGAAACATGGAACGATTTTACTCCATGTCGTCTCTCAATCGCACAATAGAGATCACAAGAAATCCTATTTCTCAACAATTCACTGCTCGCTACATTAAGAACAAACTCAAATAATAAATTGCGCCACAAGCTCTAGAGAGAGTAAAATACACTGCTTCGAAACAAGGGTTTAAATCCTGTTATAGGAGATAAACCACACAAATACCAGTTTCCTTCTTGATATATATATTATAATCAATGCCTAATAATTTTAAGTTAAACTTAATGAATATATTTTCGAAATTAAATCTGTTAATTTACAGTTGACGAATCATTTTATAAACTGAAATCAATATAAGGAAATTTACTCAAATTAATTTGTAAAAACAGTAATTTAAACTTGATTCAATTCTAATAAAGTCGGCTATATCGAACCACAGTCATGTTCCAAACTGTCGATGCATGTAACACTAGACCCTATGTTACAGAAGGCAACTAAATTTAGGTGGAACTACTTTCCCTTCGCTTGACATAGAATCCACCATCCAAATACAAATTTTAAGAGTGTATCACCTTTTCCTTGTTATTACTATGATTATTTTGAAATTTAGGGTCATGTCCATAATTTTCACTGATACATAAGATGAGACAATTTGGGCAACATGATTCATTGAACCTCTTGAAAATAATTAATCATTGTATCCTTAAAAGATAAAATAAATCGTAAGAGAATCCATGCGAAAACCAAGCGTAATATGGAAGGCAACAATTGCATGAAATTTTTAATGCATGAGTATTAGTAGGCAATAAACTCTAAAAGGTTGCAAAAGTTGGAGGGAAATTGAAACAAAGCTAAAAGTGAAGTGAGGCAGATGGAAAATTTCATGAAATATGGCCAAATTCATGCAGCACAAGAGACGATTGTTTGTCATCATACTGAATTTAGCGTTTGAGTCTCTGATAAACCAAAAATATATGCATTTTTAGACCCATATTTTATTTTCATTTTTGGTGATATTGCATTTTAATGAAAGGTATTTTTATGTTTTCTTGCAAGTTGTTGAATTTTAGGACTTGAAGCAAAAATGATGAAATTTGGAGCAAAAATGAAGAGGTTGAAATTTTGCTCAGCGCCGACGACGTCGTTTGACAGAGAGCAACGAATTAAACTGCTGAACATTGGCGCCGACGGCGCCATAATGGGCCTCGACGGTGCCAATGTCGGTTCAGCCCCTGTTTCTAGAAGATTCGATGAATTTGGATGCTTTTTTAAGAGTTTTGGAGGAACCTATTGGAGAAACAACTCTAGGCTTTATTTGGGACCAAAATTGATCAGAAAAGTGACTCTTCCTGACATCTCATCGCCCCAATTCAACCTTCTACGCATCGCACATTCTTTCACTTTTCATTCCACAACCATTTAGAGCCCATTGTTCTTATAATTTAGAGTTTTGTGGTGAGATTAAGTGTGAACTCTTCTTTAAGTGTGTTGGAGAAGGAGAAAAGTGAGAGATTTCTTCTTCCCACATTTTCTAGAAGAGGCTACAAGAATTTTTTTTGAGAAAGAGTTTTAGATAAGTGTTGTTTGTTTATTAGTGTTGTATGAATTTTCTTTTATATATAAAATTTGTGTTTTATTGTATCTTTCTCATGAAGTCTGAGTAGTTTACTTTATCTTTCTCCCTACTTTGAGATATGGTGAAATGAAGAGATTATATGGATGTGCCAATATTAAAATATAAAATAAATTATGATGATAACTCCGAACTTAATTTACATTTCGATCTGAGCCAATTGAATTGTTAAAATATGTTGTGAAGCATATGATCCGGGAAATGGAGTATGAGTTCTACAATAGAGTGAGGATCACATTTGATTCCATGAAGGAGAATTTTGTTCATGGAATTAAGTGCAAATAAATAGGGAAATATCATTTATTGGGTGTAGAATTAGAGAATCTTTAGGGGACAGACTAAAATCTCAATTCGATCTTAGTGTTTAAAAACTAAAATGAGAGTTAGCCTTCAGGTGAAGGGAAGTGGAAGCCAGTATCATTCTAGCTTAGCCATGGATTTAGGGACTAAACCGGGGATTAACCAATGAATTTCTATAACACTGTATCATAGCAGAGAATTAAAACTACTCATATTTGGCACAATACATGTTAAAACCATTTATCTCATCTCATTTTACCAAAATCTCATTATAGTGAGAAATATATTTTTTTACATAAGAAATTTTCATCGCATAAACATATCTTAATAGTTTAGTAGTTACTGTTTAAACTTTGTATTTTAGTTTTGTTATCAATTAAATAATTTAGTTCTGATAATATTTTAACATTCAAAATTAGTGACAGTAATTTTGTTCTGACTTTCTGTGAATTTCCTAGTAAATTTATCATTTCAAATTTAAACTTTCCCGTGGGATCGATATTTGGGGTTTAAATAGAAAGTTTTTTATTACTTGATAACGATATGTATACTTGCGTAGAATCCCAATTACTTAAATTTCTAATTCATAAAATATTGCATCATATTTTTAGCACCGTTGCATAGCGGAGTCAACTATATAATTTTTACACAACTATATTTCACTCGGGATCCAGTTTTAGGCATTGTTGTCGGGGAAGGTAACGATAAATTAAATAGATTTGGTAAATTAGGAAATTTAGAGATAATTAATTAAAAAAAATTAAAAAATTAAAAAAAATTTTCCAAAAAAAAATATGTTTTTATTTAAGAGTTATTCTTAAGAAATTTTTCTTTGCTTATTATATTTGTTTATGTGAAATATTGGATCTGAAGGTTTAGTACCTTATGATTCAGAATCAGAGCATACTATTAGAAAAATTCAAAAACAACAAAAAGAAATAAAAAACTTCAACAAAATGGCGAATAACATAAATAATCAAATAAACGAAAATCGACAAAGAACTTTAAAAGATTATGTTAATCCGACAGTAGATGAACTTCACTTGACTATTTAAAATCCTGATGTTGCTGCTAATTCATTTGAGCTTAAATGTGTTATTATCAAATTGGTACAAAATAATCAGTTTAGAGGAACACCTACTGAAAATCCAAACTTACATCTTGCTAGTTTCTTGAAATTTGTGCTACTTTTAAATATGACGAAGTGTCAATGATGCTGTTAGGCTTAAACTTTTTCCTTTTTCATTAAGGGATAAAGTTTAAGCTTGGTTAAATTCATTAGCACCTGGATCTATCAGAACTTGGGGAGAACTATCACAAAAATTCTTAGCTAAATATTTTCTAGAAATGATATTACATCTTTCTCTCAGTTTGAAGGGGAATCGATATATGAAGCTTGGGAAATATTTAACGATCTTCTTAAAAAATGTTCATATCATGCTCTACCAGATTGGTTAATAATTCAAACATTTTATAATGGATTAGTAGGATCACTTAGATCTATTATAGATCTTGTTGTGGGTGGATCACTAATGTCAAATTCTTTTGATGAAGCATATTCTTTAATTGAAGAAATGACTATTAAAAACTTTCAATGGCCCTCTGAAAGGGTAAACCTAAGAGAATAGCTGGTATTCATGATTCTGATGCAATGGCTATCTTAGCATCTCAAATTGCTGCTATTTTGAAAAAGATGATCAAATAGGAGTGAACTTTTCTCAAATACCCCCAGTATTAGAGGAAAATTTACTAGAACAGATCATTGATACTCAATTATTTTATGAAACTTTAAATGATATAATTAATCAAAATAACAATCTCTATTCTAACTTTTATAATCCTGGATGAAAAAATCACCCTAATTTTAGTTGGAATAATTATAACAATTTGGTGAATCCTTCCTGAAATTTGAACAACCAAGGAAATCCTAGTTATCGATCTTATTATCCTCTTGGATTTAACTCTAATTCTAACCCACAAGATAAGGGAAAGAAGTTAACGATGGAAGAAGTAATGTTAAACATGGGAAAAAAAATACAGAATCAAGGGGCTGCTATTAGAAATATTGAAAATCAATTAGGACATATTGCTACTGCACTCAGTAACAGACTTTCTGAAATTCTTCCGAGTACGGTGGAAGTTAATCCAAAAGATAAAAAAAGGAGCAAATTAAAGCTATTCAATTACGAAGCGGAAAAGAATTTGAAACAAGGATCCAAAGAGAAACTAAAGTTGATAAAGAGAAGGAAGCAATGGAAAGTGACCAAAATGAAAATGAACAAACACAAGGTTCTTTAGAAAAACCATTACCTTTGTTTCCTCAAAGACCGAAGCAGAAGAACAAAGATAAATAATTTTCCAAATTTTTGGAAATCCTTAAGAAATTAACGATAAACATTCCTTTTGTTGAAGCTTTAGAACAAATATCAAGTTATGTGAAATTTATGAAGGATATACTAAACAAGAAAAGGAAGTTTACAGATCATGAGACCATTACACTTAGTGAAGAGTGTAGTTCTATTATTCAGAAAAAGCTTCCTGAAAAATTAAAAGATCCTGGTAGTTGTTGACCTCACATTTGGTTGAGGTTTAGTTTTTTCCTCTTTAGTAGCCTAAGGTCTAGCCATAGGACTTTCTTGTTGACTATTCATAGAAAACTAGAAAACGAATCCTCACCATTAGAAATTCTACCTTCTTCTTTGCTCAACTTGAAGTTTCACATGTTGATCCTAACCTCTAGCACTTAGTAGGTGGGGTCACTATGAGGGGGCTCAAGGAGAGTCCCCCTAGGACTACCTGACCTTAGGGTTGACCCTGGGTGTTGGTCTGAAGCTAGTTCACTCACCTACACTCACTCTCACCCATAATCACTCACAACCCTAAACCCAAAATTTCTTGACTTTGATCCATTGATTCTTTGGGAGACTCATGTAGATGTTCCCCTAAACCCACTAGCTCAGGCTAGGGTTTAGCTAAGACCAGTACATAGAGGACCCAAATGAGGTTTTCATTGGTTCATAGCTCATATAGGGTGGTTGACACCCCAATTCTACAAAAAATATCCAACTTGGTCTTTTGACCCAAAATCCCCCAAATTACATAGATACCATTGGAGCTCTAAATTTGGCCAAAATTCCCAAAAATCCCAAATCCATCCACCCAAAAATTCCAAAATACCCTCCAAAATTGCCAAAATTACAAAAATGCCCTTGGCACCCAAAACTTTCCCAAAACCTCCAAAATTACTTTAAATGTTTCTAAAACCAATTTGGACCCTCCAATTGAACCCAATTTGACCATTTTGACCAAAACCCCCAAATTGCCTTTAAAGACCCATCTTCCCCAAATTTACCCCAAATGTCCATCAATTTGGTCCTAATTTCTCCCAATTTCAATCCTAAACTCAAATTCACCTTCCACATGACTAATATAAACAAAATCCAAGCTTAGTTAGTCCATGCTTTGAGCCCAATTTTGATCTAAGTCAAACCCCCAATATTGACTGTATGACTTAATCCCACCAAATTGAACCTCATAGCCTACTCAATTTCCCACAATTTATGTTAAAAACTCTTCATAAAAATCCTAGACATCAAAATTGACCTTCAATTGGTCTTTGTGAAACCTCAATTTCACTTAATTTTAACCCAAGTTCAAAATCCCCAAATTTGCCCCAAATTGGCTATGTCCCCAAATTCCACCAAATTGATTGCCATAACCCCAAAATTGACACCCAATTTATGTTGAAAAATCTTCATGATGTTCCTATAGACCACTTTCAACAATCAATGTGGACTTAGCCCAACCTTAGCCCAACCTAGACCCAAGTCTAGCCCAACATGCCCAAATTGACCAAAATCCTTCAAATTGAACCCCAAATTGAACTCAAAATCATTTCAAACCTTCACCAAAAATCTTCATAACAATCATCTACACAAAATTGATTAATTAATTGGGCTCAAAGTCATGGCTGGCCTAACCCAAACCCAACCTTTGGCGATTTGAACCCACATTGGACCCATGCACCAAAATTGACCTAGCCATGTTAAATTAATCAAGACAAGACTTCTATAGCCAACTTTTTGGTCCTAGTAACCAAGATAGACCCACTTAACCCACCCTAGATGAGCCATGGACCAAAGGTCTCCTAAATCAAGGGATTTGTTTCCTAAATTGCTTAAACAAAAGATATCTTGGCCAAAACCTTTCACCAACTGAAATTACATGTTGTGACAGATTCCTCTGAGGTTCCTGAGCCACCTAAGACCTCCCCTGCCATTGAAAGCAAGCCTAGTTTCTGGAGAACCTCAAAACCAAGAGCTCTGAACTTTAAATCACAATGGAGATTAAAATCAAATCATTTAGATGTTTATTTTTCCCAAATTAATTTTCTTTATACTTTAGGGTTTTGTAAGATATAAGTGTGTTCTTAAAGACTTGACCCATGAAAAATTTTCCAAAGGGTTATCTGGTCGCAATAGACCTTCCAAAATTTCTTTGGATTTTTCTAAGCAACATGCTAATTATATGATTAATTTATGCAAATAATAGACATAAACTTGAAAAATATGGATCTTTGTCTAGAGGTCTTCTCTGACTTTGGAAAAATCATAGAATATCCCCCAAGAAAAAGGCAAAAATATGCCAAAATATCAAGTCATGGTGAAATGTCTACATGCATGGAGAGTTAAAATACTCAAATCATTATTTAATTATTTAAAAATAAAATATGCATCAAATAAACTTCAAACCATTCCACATTGTTTTCCTCTGCTCACTGAGCACTAGGATACTTTTATTTTACTTTTGTGATTTTTCTACACTAAGATATTGATTTTCAAAGATCAGGTATTTAAATAAATCAGAAAATACCATATTTTTCTATTTAAACGTGCGGCGCCATGCAATCATACGACGGCTCCGAAAACACACGTGGTGCGCTCTGGTTGGACGATGCATTCCATGTAGCAGTTGATTTGGCCCGCACTTTATGAAACACACTCCCATCCAGCGCAATCATTATGAACCGCACTTTATGAACCACACTTTATGAGCCCTCCATTTGATACACGCGCGATCCAACGGCTCCACATCATCATCCCCAAATAGAGTGAACCCGTGTCGTTAACATTAAAACCCTAAGATATCACTCATTTCTCAACCAAATGACCCTGGGTTTGATCTTATGAACTCGTCTAAGTGTGAAAAACACATCCATATGGTAAACATGTCATTAAACTAACCCTAATCAAATGGAGAATCAAAATGGGCTCGAGAAAAGGGGAAGTTTAATATCTTTGCTCTGAGAAGGGAAGCTTCAATCAGAGGTGCTTGACATGTTTGTGGAGGTCCAAGGAGGTTAGGGATTGAGTCTCTAGTCGTGGTGAAAGGTCTAGACCCAAATTTGATCAAGGTCGAATTTGGGTGTTGATCAAAGTCTAGTGTAGAGCTCTCTGTGAGGGGGGTTTGATGGGGCTTTGTCTTCTTTCACTTTGGTGAAGGTGTGGGTGAGTTTAATTTAATTTTTGCGCACTGTGGATGTGTGGAGAATTCTATCCTGTCTCCGGCAAGGATTTGAGCTCAAAAATTGAACTCCGGCAAGGGCAATTAGGGCAAGGAAGTGGTTGGGTTGCACTGAGGAGGACTCAAAGACGCTATAGGAGCAATTTAGAGGGGTCTCCTTGAGAAAATTTCAGTACCTCTGTCTTGGTCACGATGGAGCCATTTTATATCCATGGCCGAAGAGGGGAGCTCAGGGCCTGGCCTTGGGTGCAAAGGGTTGCTTAGGTGGAGGGCTGAGGAGCTCCAAAGGTTAATTAGGGTTAGCTGGCCTCTAGGGTTGAGATTGGGTTTGATTTGGCCTTGAGGCTCTCGATTTTGGGGTTTTTTGGTGACTAGGCCAGCCGACAGGGCCAGGGGAGGTGGCTATGAAGTCAGGTGCGTCAGGGGGCTTAATTTTGATTTACCCCTAAGGGTTAGTGATGATGAGGGAGATTTTTTATTAAGGCCCAAAAAAGGGAATTAATCCCTTAATTTGGGGATCCATTGGTCTATAGCATGCTTGGGTGGGTTTATTTTTGTTTAGCCTGGTCCAAAGCAAGAGCTTAGTGGCCGTGGAGTCACAAATTTGGTGACCTTAGGGTGGTTAGGTCAATTTTGGTGTATAGGTTCAATTTGGGTCCAAATGACCAAATGTTAGGTTTTGGTTAGGCTAGCCATGACTTTGAGCCCAAACAATTGATCAAAATTGTGTATATGATTGTAATGAAGATTTTTGGTGAAGGATTGAAATGATTTTGAGTTCAATTAGGGGTTCAATTCGAAGGATTTTGGAAATTTGGTCATTTTGGGCATATTGTGCTAGACTTGGGTCTGGATTGGGCTAGGCTTGGGCTAAGTCCAAATTGATTTTTTTAAATGGTCAATAGGAATTTCATGAAGAGTTTTCAACATAAATTGGGTGTCAATTTTGAGGCCAAGACAATCAATTTGGTGGAACTTGGAGAAATAGCCACTTCAGGGCAAATTTGGGGATTTTTGGATTTCTGTTGAAATTAAATGAAATTGAGGCTTTCCCAAGGCTAATTTAAGGTCAAATTTGATGTTTAGGATTCTTATTAAGATTTTAGGATTCAAATTGAGGCCAATGGAGTAGGTCATGGGGTTTAATTTGGTGGGATTAGGTCATGTAGCCAAAATAAGGGGTTTGACCTAGATCAAAATTGGGCTCAAAGCATGGGTCAATTGAGCATGTATTTGGTTTAAATTAATCATATGAAAGGTTAATTTGAGTTTAGGATTGAAATTGGGGGAAATTGGGACCAAATTGATGGACATTTGAGGTAAACTTGGAGAAATTGGGCCTTTAAAGGCAATTTGGGGGGTTTGGTCAAATTGGGTTCAATGGAAGTGTCCAAATTGGTTTTGAAGACATTTGGAGTAATTTTAGATGTTTTGGGAAAGCTTGGGGTGCCAAGGGTATTTTTGTAATTTTGGCTATTTTGGGGGTATTTTGGTAAATTTGGCATTTTTGGGTAGTTTTAAATAATTTGGGTATTTTCAAAAGGTTTGAAATGATTTTTGAACAATTTTGGATATTTTGGATGGATTTGGGAATTTTGGCCAAATTTGGGATTTGGGGGTGTTTAGGTAATTTGGGTAGGTTTGGGGGTGAAAGGTCAAATTGGGTATTTTGGTAGAATTGGGGAGATAACCACCATAAATGAGCTATGGACCAATGGAAACCTCATTTGGGTCCTTTATGTACTTATCTTAGCTAAACCCTAGCATAGGGCTAGTGGATTTAGGGGACCATCTACGTGAATCTCCTAAAGGATCAATGGACCAAAGTCAGGAAAACATGGGTTTAGGGTTGTGAGTGATTGTGAGTGAGAGCGAGTGCCTTAGCCCTAGACCAACACCCAAAGTCAACCCTAAGGGGCAAGCAGTTTTATGGGAACTCATCTTGAGCTCCCCCATAATGACCCCACCTATTAAGTGCTAGAGGTTAGAACCAATATGTGAAACTTCAAGTTGAGTAAAGAAGAGGGTAAAATTTCTAATTGTGAGGGTTCCTTTTCTAGTTTTTTTAGGAATAGTCAACAGGAAAGTCCTATGGCTAGATCTTAGGCTACTAAAGAGGAAAAATTAAACCTTAACCAAAAGTGAGCTCAACACGCTTCTGGAGCTGGCTCTCTGGAAAATAGTGTCTCTAGCACCAGGATGCTGAAATGATCCGTTTTGACTCCAAATTTCTTCCATTTTGCTTCTTTTTGCTCCAATTGCTTAAAATAGATATATCTGCAACAAGTCATGAAAATACCCTCCTTTGAAGTACAATAACCTCAAAATTAAGCATAAATGTATATATAAAATTGCACATTATTTTGGTGTATCAAATTCCCCCAAACTTAAATATTACTTATCCTCAATTGACTCTTTTACTATAAAAAATATATGACTTATGTTAGAGATTAACTTATAAACTTCTATAATTTAGTTTAATAAATATAATAGTATAACTTAAGAAAAACTTTTAACAACTTAGGTTAAAACTAGAACTATAAGAACACCTAGTAATTAAGTCTAAGATTTCAGAATCTCCATTCATTTCAAGAAGAAGTGATATCAAATATACTTACAATATCCATATGAAAAAGAATTTTACGAAAACTTTATTATTAAGGATTCTAATACTCTGATACAAGTTTAGAAAATATAATGAAGTATTTTTTATCAAGTTAATTCAAGTGAAGCTACTTTTTTATTAAGCATCTCCTCAAGCTTCTCCTCACAAAATTTTTTTTCTTTTTCTTTTTTTTTTCTTTAGAATCATTTTCAATCCTTTCTCTTTTTTCATTAATTTTTTTTCTTTTTCATGTGAGGATTATTATATCTGAATAGCCTTTAATAATTTTGAACTTCACTATCCTCTTCTTAGAGTTAAAACTTCTTACCTTCCTTTACTTTATAAATTCATATTAGCTTTGAAGATTTTCATAAATTTTCATTATTTTCTTCTTATTGGAAACTCTAAGATTCTTAATACTTCAAAAATACAATTTCCTTTACTTTAAATAGAAAAAACATAGCTCATTCTTTCATATTAAATATCTTAACTCCAGAATTGACCTTTATGATTAAAGATTTTTGCTTAAATTTACCATAATAATTTCAAACAAAAATATTGTTATTCAAAGTTAAACTCTGATATCCAAGGTCATATTAAATTAATTTTAAAAATAAAGTTAATTGAGGACAAATAAAATTTAGTTTACTTCTCTTAAAGAAATTTTTTTTACCCCAAACTTAAGTTTTTAAATAATAAGTAAAGCATGTATTACAAAAGTTTGTAGGTGAAAGAAAATAGTAATTGCATAAAAATAAAACTAACCGGTAGAGGATTCTGAATATGAAACTTGGCTCTGACATATTGTAGGTACTAATTTAAAAAAGAACATGCTTTAAAGCATTAAATGAAACATAACATATTAAAGGATTTGTTAGGAAAAGTAAATTAAAAGCATAAACAGTAAATAAATAAACTAACAATGCTGAAATAAAAATAAAAAATTTACAGCTACATAAACAAACAAGTTCAATAGATCCACAAACCAAACACACAAATTGTCCAACTTATACCATCAACAATAAAATTAAAAAAAACAACAACAAATAAAAACAAACAAAACCCAATAAATTTCACTCATCATCTTCCTCTTCTTCTTCTTCTTCTTCATCATCATCATCATCATCATCATCATCATTTTCTTGCACATAAGGCATGAAGCTAAAGCATGTAGGAAACTCTACAATATGATCACCGTAAAAAATCTAACCATTGCCTCTTCATATGCAATGTTATATTGGACTATTCTCTGCTTATATTCATCATTATAAGCATTTATGGCTTCCGAACCACTTATTCTGGTTTTCATTGCTATGAGATCTGATTGTTGAATCATTAACTATTCCATAATAGTTTCAAGTGAAACATAATCAGAAGTAGATGGTTTTGTAGCTGATGTAGAGGGTCTATCACTACTTTCACTTCTAGATCCAACAAATGATTCAAATTTATGAATTGTGGGTTTTACAATGGGTTTCAGTGGTTGCAAAATTTCTTCATTTCTATCAAAATCTACTCCTGATTGTTCACTTAAAGTGAAAATCAGGGCAGGATATCCCAAATCACTAGCTGTCCCACTTCTAGCAATGCTCTGAGCATTATGCACAATAAGAACACCAATATCAACAGTTTTCATTTGTTGAATACAAAAATTCAGTACTGTTTTTTCCTTAGTTACTTTACTCAGGTGATTAGTTAACTTTGTGATTATTCTTAATCTTTCATTCTCCCCTTCCATTAGTAAGGTAGGCAATTACTTCATCAAGTGATGAATCAAAAATCACAAAAGTAGCGTACTCACAATGAAATTAAATCCGCAGCCCATAAAATGCATTTATTCTTTCTCGAGTAAATTCAACATGTTTACCTCAAACATAAATGTGCTCATCCGTAGTCAGTCTTAGATTGGCATAAAACTCTTGAATCATAGGAAGAATGGCTACTGCGTTGAATTAGCAAAAGTTTTCCCACTTCTGAGCAATTATCAACCTTCCAATTTGTCCTCCCGAGTTTGAAAATGCACGTTCCTGAATCAATTTTCTGGTCCCCATCACAAAATTATAATTGTGCTTAGCCTTCAAATTTATGAATTGTCTCGCATCAAAACTTATCGAAGGATTTCCTCTCTTTACTCTTGGAGTCATAGGAATTTCCAAATAATTTGCATAAAATCCAAATAAATTCACAATATCATAAATCAAACTCCAAAAGTAGGAAAATTTGGTAAGAAACATTTCACTATGTGTTCTCTTTAAACTTCTTTAATAAAAACTCAAAATTTTCGGATTTCTATAATGTAGCAAAAATCTATGGTGAAAATAAAAAATTTCTAATTTAAAGCAAAGCCCTTACCAAGGGAAGATAAAATACAAGACTTTTTAGCCTTCAAATCTGCTCAAATCCACCATATAGCAAGCCCTAAGTCAATTTTCAGCCTTAGTTTAGAGGTAGGAGATGACTCAAGCAGTCAAAATGGGGTTTTAAGGGGTTTTTTTGCAGTTTGAAGTAATTCTGGGCATTTTCGGAAAACAGGCGCCTCTGTCGCCAACACCAAAAATTTTCAGATTTCGATTTTCTTTAGAAATCTGATGCATATCACACCACTCCAACCTCTAAATGACTTAATTAAACAATTTTCTAACACAAATTTTCACAAACAACACAAAATTCACATTTATATATAAAATCTAAAAAATTACAAACAAACATTTTTCAGGCCAACACATCTAATTCAGCGTTGAAATCAAACCAACAAACTAACGGTGAAGACTAAATATCAAACATTTAACAAATAACACATATAAGGTTCCACAATAAAAGTAAATGAAATTCAACATAAACACTAACACACATATGCAATTATAATTATGAATTTCATATTGAAATGAGTTCAAACATCTTCTTCACTTTCTTCTTCTTGAATGTTTCCCATGAATTTGTAGTGAACATAAAAGTTGTAAAAGGTCAGTGATGAAATTTGTCAGATGAATCTTCTTTGAACTTAGCATTTTTCTTTTCGCACCATACCTTCTTCAATGTGCCTGATATGTTCGAATTGTTCCTTCATTCTCCAATCCAAATGACCAAATATATCAAAAATATTTCCAATTGAATTCGTAATATTTCGTACCTCTTTCTCCAACTTCTTGATTCTTTTCAAAATATCATGTGAACTATAAGGAAAGTGGGGTTGAATAGGTGATGAATTTTGAGATGATTGATCCATAAGTATATTCATATTGTTCTCCTCCCCATTTCCAATGCATTTGCAACAAACTTTTGGGTCCAAAGGCTTCTAGGGGAGAAGCAATTTTTCCCAACTTTCATAAGGTACTTGTGACTGGCTACACAACAGGAATATGGTAGATGGATGTCCCAACCCATAAGTCAATCCATTGATAATGAAACCCAAAACATATTTTACAATTAAAGCACCCACATAAACAGGTCTTCCGATTTCAATACAATAATTCAAAATTGCACGTTTTTCGTCACTTTACTAATTTTCATAGTAGGAAGTAGTTTTGATGAAATAGAGAAATGCCACACCTTTGATGTAGGATTCAATAATGATGAATAAAAACTTACATGTCCATTATCTCTTATCTCCTAATTTCCATCTTCATCAAGAAGGAATCAATAAAGTTCATCCATGTTGTCTCTCGTAAGGACAAAATTTACATAGTGACAAATAGGAACACTTTCAATCATAAATATATCATTTATTCTCGATGGATTAAATAGTACCCACCTTCCTGAAACATAGACTACTCCTTGGTAAATTCCATGAAGATTACCATAAAATTCTTTCACCATAAGAACTACTACCGCAACAGTAGTATAACAAAGTACTTCCCAGCGTCTCTGTGCAATAATCTCTTCCACTCGAGTATTTGATTTGTTGATTCCTCGATTCATGAAGCCTTGCTCTTTGATTAATCTCTTCTTCACAAGAACTCAATCATATAACTTTTGCGCATCAAAACAGATAAACTTCCTCCTGTTGAAAATTTCAAATCTGAGTGGGAAGCCATAAAATTTGAAAAATAGTGACTCTCCATTTGTTTTCCACTCTTAAATAACTTTAAAATTTATTTTTTGGGAGTTAGAAAGCTCGCCAATAACAACCCCAAATCGCCTTTAGAATCATCTTTTTTCATTCCGGTAATCGCGGCCTTTAGAATCATCTTTTTTCATTCCGATACCTGCAGCCCTTCTGGCTCCAAATTATGGATCCTCTGGCGCCAGCTTTATGGAAAATGGCGTATCTGGTGGCAGTTCAGATTTCTACACTGTTTCATTTTAACTCCAAATATCTCTAAAATCTTTCATAAAATTCAGTAAGTAAAAATGTTTTAATGTATTTTCTCAATATGTAAGTCTCTCAAGTACATGGAATTCATAAAGAAAACATTATATATATATATATATATATATATAGACACACACACACACACACACACACACACACACACACACACACACACACACACACACACACACACACACATATAATACTACTTATAAAAACAGATAAGCAATAGAAAGAAAGATAAATATGGGTTGCCTCCCACAAAATGCTTGGTTTGATGTCATCAACCCGACATTCCCAATTTTTACTCTGGGTGACCCAACGTTACAGTCTCTTTAAAATTTGACCTTTTACCATTAAAATATCATTTCAGTCTGTGCTCATTCACTTTAAATATCTTTCCAGACTTAAGATTTTCAATATTAACAACTTCATAGGGATAGAATTTTACAACTGTGAATGGTCCTGTTTACCTAGACTTCAGTTTTCCAGGAAATAATTTCAATCTTGTATTGTATAATACAACTTCCTGTTCAGGCTCAAATTCTTTTTTCATTATCTTTTGATCATGTCATTCTTTCATTTTTCTTTATATATCCTAGCATTAGCATAAGATTCATTCCTAATTTCTTCAAACTCATTTTGTTGCAATAATTTTTTTCTCACCAACATCTTTTAAATTAAAATTGAACTCCTTAATAGCCCGAAAAGCTTTATGCTCTAATTCTACTAGTAAGTGATAAGTCTTTTGAAAAATTAATATGTATGGGGACATTCCTATAAGCGTCTTATATTGTATCCTATAAGCCCATAATGCAATATCTAATCTAGCAGACAAATTTGTTTTATTAGGATTTACAGGTTTCTCCAAAATTCTTTTAATCTCGTGATTAGATACTGATACGCCTAAAAATTACCTACTTTTTCATATATATTTTATGCTCAAATTTAATGATTTTAATGATATTACACTTTAAAGGAATGTATTTTGTATATTTTTGGTTTTAGGTATAATAGATGGACTTTTGGAGAAAAAAAGCAAAAACGGTGCAATTTAAAGTAAAAACGAGCAAGAAAATTTTTTTTGACTGGGTACATTTCGATATGTCTTTCCATGTTTAATCTAATTTACATTTCTCAAATGTTTTTTGATTAAATTACACTTTAAAGAAATATTATTTTCATGCTTATTTTGTACATATATCTATTAGGAGCGAAACAGAACTAAAATGAGGTGAAACTAAGCTGAAATGGAGCAAAATGGATCTAAACAATTTGGAAGGCTCTTTAATGAAGGGATATGCCTTTTGAATGAATGGACATGTCTTTTGGGATTCAAAAGGTGTGACTTCTATATGGAATTTGGGAGGGAGCTTTGAATTCTTTTTGAAAGGAGGCAGCCCTTAACTAAAAAGGAAAGGAGTTTAGGACATGAGGGTGGCGTGAGAGAGGAAGGCTTTGGAGAAGAGAGGACTTCTAGGGTTGTAAGAGGAGAGAAAACGTGAGAGATTTCTTTTTTATTACATTTCTAGCAGAGAATTGATTGTGATTATAAAGAGAGAATGTCCTTAAAGGGAACTTCTAGGGATTTGCTTAGGAAAGAGTGCGAGATAAGTTTAGTTCTTTCCTTTCTTCGTTTTATAAACTTATTTTTATATATGAAATCCGTGTTTTGTCGTATCGTTCTCTTGAATTCCGAGTAGTCTTCTTTATCCTTCTCCCTACAATGAGAATCGGTTTTGTGAAGAATTGATTTTGTTTTAAACGGTTTTAAATGTTCAATAATTTGTGATGATTTGAACTCTGATCTTCATTTACTTTTCGATTTGGCCAATTGAAAGCATAAAATTTGTTAAGAGATATAAGATTCGGAAGGGTTGTGCTTTCTACAACAAGGTAAGAGTCACATTCAATTTCATGGGTGAGAATATAATCCATGGGGTTGAGTACAAATAAATAAGAAAATATACTTTGTTGGATGTAAAATTGGAGATTTTAAGGTGACAGATTAAAATCTACAATGTGGTCTAGTTGATTGGAAACTAATGCAAGATTGTTAGCCCTCTGGTGAGGGAGAACTGGGAGCTCTGGAGTAAGAGTCAGCATTCTCCCAACCTAACCACGGAATTAGGGACCAAACATTAGATTAGTCAATTTTCTTTATGCACTTGACAGAGGGTAAAGAATATGATTGCTCCTATTTGACACAATTTAATTTTATATAAAATTTTAATTAATTTTAATTACTTCACTAACGATGTACTCATTGCAAAGGGGAAGGATACTTTATTAAATTTGAACTCTTCATCACAAAACTTTGTTTAGTCTTAGTCATCTTCCAAACTAAGACTTGATAGTAGTGACTAGAATTAGCCTACGATATTTCTTAATGCGTTTCTATGTGGGATCGATGTTGGGGTTTTTAAAGAAAGCCCTATATTACCTGAAGTGATATGTGCACTTGCATAGAACAATTAGCGTGTAAATTATTTTATATATTTTATAATATTTTGATTTTACACATTAACTACTTAATATAAATTGGGTCAAGTTCTTGGTCATATTTTTGAAAGCTAAATTACTGTGTAATTTCAGGACGGATCAAGTTTTTGGCACTGTTACCAGGGATTTAAATTGACATAAAATATGCAGAAAAAAAACACACACCAGGGGTGCATCAAGTTTTAGTATAGTGGTAAGTATACCCACCTGTCACGAGGGTGACCCTAGTCTGATCCCTGACAACACACTATAAACTTGATATATTGGTGTGTGTTATTTTTCTACGTGTTTTATGTCAATTTACATCCCTGGTAACAATACCAAAAACTTGACCCATCCTGAAATTACGTAGTAATTTAGCTTTCAAAATTATGAAAAAAAACTTGACCCAATTTAATTAAGTAGTTAATGTGTAAAATCAAAATATTATAAAATATATAAAATAGTTCACACAGTAGTGGTTCTACGTAAGTGCACGTATTAATTCAAGCAATATAGAGTTTTCCTTAAAAACCCCAGTATCGATCCCACAGAGAAGTGCAGTAGGAAATCCCTTAGGCAAATTCTAGTCTACTACTATCAAGTCTTTACTTTGGTAGATGAACATTCTTATGATACTAACATAAATCACAATATTCAAACTATAAAAAATTAAAGTAAAAAAAAACAAGTTATAAATGAGTTTAATGAATATTAACATAAATATAACTAAAAAAGCTAAGTTTACTAAACTAATTTCTAAAATTCAAAGTTAAATTTACTAAGACTAAACAAAGTTTTGTGACTAAGATTTCAAATTTAATAAAACATCATTCCCCTCTACAATGAATACATGGTTAGTGAAGTATTTAAAATCATTTAAAATTATATATAAAATTGTATTGTGTCAAATAGGAACAATCCTATTATTTACCCTCTCACAAGTGCATAAAGAGCATTGACTAATCTAGAGTTTGGTCCCTAATTCTCTGGTTAGGTTGGGAGGATACCAGCTCTCACTCCAAATCTCCCACTTCTCCCTCGCCTGAGGGCTAATAATCTCGCAATAGTTTCCAAACAACTGGACCAAATTGGGAATTTTAATCCGTCACCTTAAAATCTCCAATTCAGTTTCTAACAAAGTATATTTTCTTATTTATTTGCACTCAACCCCATGGATTACATTCTCACCCATGAAATTGAATGTGACTCTTACCTTATCTTAGAAAACATAGCCCTTTCGGATCTTATGTTTCTCAATAAATTTTAGCCTTTCAATTGACCAAATAGAAAAGTAAATGAAGATCAGAGTTCAAATTTTCACAAATTATTGACATTTAAAATCGTATTAAACAAAATCAATTCTTCACAAAACTAATTCTCATTGTAAGGAGAAGGATAAAGAAAACTACTCAGAATTCATGAGAAAGATATGACAAAACACGGATTTCATATATAAAAGCAAGTTTACAAAATAAAGAAAGAAAAGAACACAACTTATCTCACACTCATTCCCAAGAAAAGCCCTAGAGGTTCTCTTTAAGCACTTTCTCTATATAACACAGCTTGTTAGCTTGGAAAATGCTTGCACAAGCCCTTAAAACTTATATTTGTAATTTATTTGGATATTTATTAGATTCGAAATGACTTTTAAGACAAAGAGAGAAAAGGGAAAGGAATTCTTTGTTCAAATAAAATTTACAAGTTTTAAAGCAGAAGATTGATATAATGAGTTTCTTTTATCAAAAAAGCTTATAGCAGAAAGAAGCTTTTTTAGACCAAGTAATTCTTTGGAAAATCTGATTATAACACGTCGCTGAGAGAGTTTCTGCCACTTTATTGTCATAGCTGTTTTTTCTATTGTTCGAGATTTTTATGCAAATCTCCCAAATGCGTCTGACGATGAAGTATTTGTTAGGGAGAGGAGTGTAGAGTTTACCCCTAAGTGGTTCAATGCCTTATACTAGTTGCCTGTTATACCTAATTACTACTACTCATCATTCGAGCCTACTGATGGGCATGGAGCTTGGAAAATAAAGAATAATCATAAATTAAACTTTTCTTCTTCTAAACTCAATGCCCTATTTAAGGTATGACATTATTTTAATTCTGCACGCCTTCTTCCTTCGAACCATTTGAGTGAAGTGACCCAAGAAAGAGCCACTTTGAACTATTGCATTCAAAAGATGAAACCAATTTAAACTTTGGTCAATTTAAATCAACTTTGAATTTATTTGGTTTATTCTACATCAAATAATAGCAAGTAAAATTAGTTTGATTTTAATAAAACTAAATCTAGGTTAATCCTATTAAAGTTTGGTCGATTTAAACAAGTTTAAAGGCAATTTGAGGGACAATCAACCTAATTAAGGTTAACTTGAATTATTTGGAATCTCATTCTGGATTAATTCAGCTTAGTATGAACTAATCTAAACATGAATTAATGTAACTACAGTTAAGTGAGGTTTTGAATTCTCATATGAGAATAAAAGCACACTTAGCATCAGTCAAGGAAAATTTGGCCTAAAGTACCAAACCAACTTAAATGACATAAAATCTACATTAAAACACGTTAAAATTTAAACTTGAACCTTAAAACGCAACTTGATTTAAGAAGATATTTTGGAGAAGGTAACTCATGGTTGCTAAGAAAATATCTTCCAGTCACTCGTGACTAATTAAACCATGAACCATAATGACTCGAGCTGACGAATCTATGGGATTTTGACCGAGTAATCCGAAAAAAAAGTAAAACAAAATGAAAAAAATAACTAATCCGCTAATAAATCATAAGCAACCTAAAATTTTCAACCCTTAAAATTCGAAAAAGACAATAGAACCTAAATGAAATATTAATGCATAAAGATCATCGAACGCAACTTTAACCTATCATATTCTAGTTTACGAAGATCTCTTGTACAACACAATCTATGATTGCTAACAAGAATCTTTCAGTTAGAGTAAGTTGACCACCTCTCAAGCTAAGTAAATTAGGGTACTCTGATGGAGGCATATACATCTTAATTGGGTCATCTAAAAATTTAAAAACCAATAAATAAATTTTTTCTATCTGCAAACTTTATTTTGCAGGGCTACTGAAGAAAGGTGAATATCATTACAAATGTTATCCTAGATTTTCTTTATATGTTATAGAGTGTGTTAATTCTATTTTTAAAGACGATCGTTTCTATCACTCAAGAGATGGATTAAGGAATCAACCTTAACTAAACAAAATTCTAGGATAATTTGATATCAACTACTCTTTGGATAGGATTTTGGACATTCCTTTCCTTGACATTATCTTGAAATTCTCTTTGAACAAATTAAACCCTAATAGAAAGTTTTCTTAAATAATCATGGATTATTTAAGATGTAATCAACTATAGGGACTTGTCTCAATAAAACAAAAATATCTAGTATAATACTTTCATAAGGATTCTTTAGTAACAATGAATTTATTTATGAAAGTTCCATAGACATTTATTTATTCTTGTTATTGTTTGCCTTACTTTCCCTGATTTCTCCGCTCTTATATCCATCAACATGGTATGAGTTAAAAGAATTTAGGAAAGGTGGGTAGTATAATGATAAACAAATTGGCATCTCCTCAACACCGACATCATCAAACGACACAATCGAAGAATTGACGAAGGCAACGACATTCTGGCGGAGACTGTTTTATCAAACACAAACATGTAGAACTACAAAGAAATACATTTTATTTATCCCGAAAAGAATCATTACACAAGGATCTAGTCTGACATGAAATATTTCGCCAGTTGAACCTCATCCATCTTGACAAGTACTAAACCTCTTATAACTAGCCTCCAAAATATGTCTACCGACCAAGCTTAAATTGGTTCACACAATAGGCCTTAAAGCTGACCCTCATAACAAATGTTTCCCTCCAAGAGCCTGGATATCTCACGGTGAAGGGTAGGTACTTCTCCATGCATCTACCTAGTCCAACTTGCAAATCCGGGCCTTGGCAGGCCATGATGTTCTCTATTTTCACCGGACGACATGTTAAGACTACCAGGGATGGTGAACAAGATTCAAGGTTCAAGCCCCAGATCACATCTAGTCTAACCAGTTGACTAACCACGTCCTCTTCACCGCTAACCAGGTCTCTAGGAGCCGGAACCGTTTGTAAGTTCAAATCACCAGTGCCCACCAACAAGTGTCCGACAGAAGGATCCACATCTAAAAAAGACCATCGACAAGCATCACACTGAAATAAAAAAGGAGAGGGTAAAGGAAAAAAAGACTAATTACTTAGGACTCAATTCATTTTGAACCATGTTGCGCCGCCCACATCGCGAGATGGAAAGGATTTACCAAACGTATCTCGCCAGACAGAGTGCCATTACCGTTGATTCAGTTAGTATTTTACAACGGAGGAATATTCACAACAATCGAGTGGATCTGGCCTTCTAAGGGAGCCCTCATCGATGGATCGACCACACAAGTCCTCTAGTAAGCACCAATCTTGGGTGAGGCTCCTCCTTATGTGCCTCAAGCTAAATCGACGACTCCCCCACCGTTGATCTTCATCTTGTCTCAACCTCTTGACCAATTTTCTTCTCGATGACTCACCCTCAAAAATGACGTGAATCTGACCCGAAGAGCAGCCAACATCCTGGCCTTATCAGTAGGTTTCAATATGAAGTCAAATCCTTTCGACATAATAAAGTTGCGAATAACAAACAAAGACCTAGATGAGGAACAAATTCAAGACGATGAAGCTATCTTATATATGTCAATCGTTGATACAGAAATCTAGGAAGTCTATTTATGAAGCTAATAAATGAATATTGGAATGAGATGTCTTATTTTTAAAGGTTTTTGTGTCCTTATTGCAGTTGTTAATATCAAAGAGGAAGTAAATTGAGAAACTTCATATGTACATAAAAAATGTACCAACACGATTCACGAAGGAGTCTCACAAATACAACCTACCATGAGTGCTCCAAGACAAAATGCTCAATCAGCGAGTCCACCTTATCAATTATCATAGAGGTTGGACACCTCTAACAAATAAAAAAGAGAAAATTTCTCTTGAAAAATCCAACTGATCAAGCCCGTTCAGACAAACTCTTTTCCTAATTCGTATGAGATTCTATAGAGGACTTTCGACAAACATACCTTTTAACTCCAGAATGGCTGATGTAGACTTCGATAAATAGTCACCCGACCATGTGTCGCTCATGCCTTACAATCATTAGACTGTGTGGTCGCCCGGATGTTGCTGGTCAACCACACCCACTGATCCAACATACCAAACTTGTATACGAACTAAGATATCCCCGCCGTACCCATATTCTTTACAAGCACAATATGTAATTGTATAATGACCCCTCTCTCTGTATATAAAGAGTTCATTTCAAGAATAAATGTTAAGTATTTCTACTGTTCAATGTTGTGCTCTCTCTCTCTCTCTTTTTCCCGCCCGTCTGTCCTAGATATATTGAGATTTAATAGAAGTAAAGATATTAACAAGAAAAGAGTTATTACCCAAAAAATTATAATATTAAATAAAAAATGAATAATAAAATAATTATCACAACGCCATTATTGCGGAAAACCTCAAAAAAATACATTTGTAATAGTAAATTACGAACTTATTAATCCAGCACAGTCCGAACGATCCACGGGTAGCCTACTATTTTTGCCACATGCTGTTCTCTCCGCACCGTAATACAAGAATCCACCACGTCATCACATTCCCTCGCCGGTCCATAAGGGCGAAACCGAAGGAAACCAATTCCTGACCGCCATGGCGTCCTCCGATTGCCCTTCCCCGTCTCCTCGCCGCCGCAGCCTACGTAGGCTTCTGCTCCTCAAAAGTTCATCATCCCTCGCCGTAGATCACAATCATCTCATGCCGTCCTCCCTTTCCTCGCCACCGTCGGCTAATTCGGGTGTAGGTAAGAAGAAGGCCTTCGGTTCTTCAGCTTTCTGTGGCCTTGGCTGCGCCTTCTCAGATGATTCTTCCGTCCACTCCTCGGAGAATAGTGACGATAAGGGTTCTAAGCGTCGGATAACAAAGAAGATAAAGAAGGAGACGCGTGGGGAGCCAATCTCGTCGATCTCGTCTGTATCGAGCGATGAATCTGCAGGGAGCGATAGTCATGGTGCCGAGAGGGCCTTGAGTGGGGTATCTATTCTATGTTATTTTGTCGCTTGTTGATTTGGNGATAAGGGTTCTAAGCGTCGGATAACAAAGAAGATAAAGAAGGAGACGCGTGGGGAGCCAATCTCGTCGATCACGTCTGTATCGAGCGATGAATCTGCAGGGAGTGATAGTCATGGTGCCGAGAGGGCTTTGAGTGGGGTATCTATTTCTATGTTATTTTGTCGCTTGATGATTTGGACTTTTTATTTTCCTCATCGTCACTTCATTTCTGTATGTTATGACTTTCGCTTCGGATATTGGGTATCAATTTTTTGTCTTTAACCCGTTTCGACGTTCTCGCTTTCTAAAATTGCCGTTTGGTGGCGAGTATTCTGATGGGGCAGCGTTTGCTCGAGAAATGAGCTTCACGGGGATTCATGCAAATTGGTTTACCCTTATGCTATCATTCTTTTTTCGAGAATAAGATAAATTTAAACAACGATGACACTTTTCTTCATTTTTTTATTGAATTTTTGCTCTGCATTAATTGCTTTTATCCTCCAAACTTAAACAAGGAAGGATTCGAATAATTTCGGAAAATGTTTATTTGTAATTTGAATAATTTCTCTTGCCTCATTTGTTGATGCCGCTTGGTGTTTTTTTCTGATGGNGCTCGAGAAATGAGCTTCACGGGGATTCATGCAAATTGGTTTACCCTTATGCTATCATTCTTTTTTCGAGAAGAAGATAAATTTAAACAACGATAAAACTTTTCTTCATTTTTTTTATTTGAATTTTTGCTCTGCATTAATTGCTTCTATCCTCGAAACTTAAACAACGAAGGATTCGAATAATTTCGGAAAATGTTTATTTTTAATTTGAATAGTTTCTCTTGCCTCATTTGTTGATGCCGCTTGGTGTTTTTTTCTGATGTTTGCGAAGTCATTCATTACCTTCTTTAATGATGCTAGCGGCCATTTTCTTGGAGAAGGGGTGGCAACCTAGAACTGAGATATTCAGTGGAAGATTCTTTTTCCCCTTTTCAAGCGGCGGTCCTTGGATCGGATCCCATTCCCCCTTGGCGTTATCATCGCTTGCGAGGGTGTTACCACCACCGTCCAGTTGAGATTGAACAGGTTCCAATCTCACACTCATTTTTGTTATTTTTTTATTTTAATTATTTGCAACCATTAGCAAATGTTAGATTCATTGGCTCTACTGCTGTTTGAATTAATAGAAAATTCTGAGGTGAACTTCCCAATTTTTTGCTTCTTTTGTTTGTTTCAGTTAAAAAATATGATATNATTCATTGGCTCTACTGCTGTTTGAATTAATAGAAAATTCTGAGGTGAACTTCCCAATTTTTTGCTTCTTTTTTTTTGTTTCAGTTAAAAAATATGATGGGTTGCAATTTTCCTTTTTTAAAGTGTTTATTGGAATAATAAATAAACTGGCACTTCATGCTTGATTGAAGAATAACTCATGTCATTGAATGGAATGGTGGGAGTAGCTCATGCGCGCGAAAGTGTAACCTAAAATAGAAAAAAATGTTTATTTGGATTGGTTCCAGCTTATGCTTAGANCTTCATGCTTGATTGAAGAATAACTTATGTCATTGAATGGAATGGTGGGAGTAGCTCATGCGCGCGAAAGTGTAGCCTAAAATAGAAAAAAATGTTTATTTGGATTGGTTCCAGCTTATGCTTAGTGAAGCTAGAATAAAAGAAAAAATTTTTCTTGGCTAAGAAAGGTATCGAAGTTGCCTCCATTTTGCGTTTGGTATTTCTTGAAGCATGCTTGGATTCCCTTGGGTTGTTTTTTTTTTCTTTCAATAAACTGTTGTTAAGGAGAGGAATGTTGTGTATTGGTTTCTGAAAAAGTTAGGGCCTATTTGGTTCGTTTACGTCTCAATCATATGTCATGTTATTAGTGTGCTTACAGGTTTACATAACAAATTTATAAATGTGCATACTGTTTTGATTCAACTGCATCATTATGTTGGTCAAAATAGGTTGATATTTTGAGATGTTTGGAGATCTCAAATATTTCACTAATTAGAATTTTAAAATATCGGCATATTTAAATGTATTTTTTTGTTTATGTGGAAAAAAAAGCCAAGCAAAGTAAAACAAAACACGACAAAAAGGAAATCCAAGCATATGAACACTCTTAATTATTTTTTGCTTTTCCCCATAGCATCAATTTTCTTAGCTTGATTGATGTAGACAAATTCCCTTCTATTATCCATAAAAGGACTATAATAATTTTTCATTCAATATAATTTTTCTATTTCNTTGGTCAAAATAGGTTGATATTTTGAGATGTTTGGAGATCTCAAATATTTCACTAATTAGAATTTTAAAATACCGGCATATTTAAATGTATTTTTTGTTTATGTGGAAAAAAAAGCCAAGCAAAGTAAAACAAAATACAACAAAAAGGAAATCCAAGCATATGAACACTCTTAATGATTTTTTGCTTTTTCCCATAGCATCAATTTTCTTAGCTTGATTGATGTAGACAAATTCCCTTCTATCATCCATAAAAGGACTATAATAATCTTTCATTCAATATAATTTTTCTATTTCGATTTTTTCTAGCTTGCAAACCATCTTATGGGAGTTAAAACTATCAGTAACCTGTATTTTAATGCAGTTTTGGATTCTAAGTGTATATTAAGGTGTATTTTTATTATTAATCTTAGGCTATGATTAATTAACCTTGTGATCACGTTAGTTCTCTTTTGTGTTCCGGAAGCTGCATCGTTCACCTTCACGGAAGCTGTATCATTCCTTTTCTTGTTCTTTAATATATATATATATATATAGTAGCGAGTTCCATGCAGTACTTCACCCATATCTTGGACTTGCATATGTTTGTGGATTGAATCAATCTACCTTTAAAAAATTGAAAGTGTCGTGGAAACTTGGTCTTAGAGCCCNTAGAGTAGCGAGTTCCATGCAGTACTTCACCCATATCTTGGACTTGCATATGTTTGTGGATTGAATCAATTTACCTTTGAAAAATTGAGTGTCGTGGAAACTTGGTCGNTATAGTAGCGAGTTCCATGCAGTACTTCACCCATATCTTGGACTTGCATATGTTTGTGGATTGAATCAATTTGCCTTTGAAAAATTGAAAGTGTTGTGGAAACTTGGTCTTAGAGCCATTCTACTTAATCTCAAGCTTATTAGCCTGTGAATTTGGTCTGCATGGCTTAAGAGGTCAAGGCTAGGTAATGAAGAGTACTTTTGTCCATGATTAAAATTGCATAATTATTGGTTTATCTCAACTGTTTTATGAAACATTTGTAATGAGGCTTGCAGCTCACATAATATAAGGCCCATCTCAAGGCATGCATCACCTCTTTTTTGGTGAGAAGTTAACAATTAGGTCTAGTTTTCTTTAAAGTAACANTGGTCGTAGAGCCATTCTACTTAATCTCAAGCTTATTAGCCTGTGAATTTGGTCTGCATGGCTTAAGAGGTCTAGGCTAGGTAATGAAGTGTACTTTTGTCCATGATTAAAATTGCATAATTATTGGTTTGTCTCAACTGTTTTATGAAACATTTGTAATGAGGCTTACAGCTCGCATAATATAAGGCTCATCTCAAGGCATGCATCACCTCTTTTTTGGTGAGAAGTCCACAATTAGGTCTAGTTTTCCTTAAAGTAACAAGTAAAATAATATAATAATAATTTTTCACTTATCCATATAATACACAATTGAGAACCTAATTGAAACTATTGACTATAAATGTAGTCATTATTTTAAATTCTAATAAATAATTTTTTGATTAATATTGTTTAAATAAGAGAAAGATGATTAAGATTTAAGTGAGTAGGAATGAAAGAATATANATATAATAATAATTTTTCACTTATCCATATAATACACAATTGAGAACCTAATTGAAACTATTGACTATAAATATAGTCATTATTTTAAGTTCTAATAAATAATTTTTTAATTAATATTGATTAAATAAGAGAAAGGTGATTAAGATTTANCACATATATATATATATATATATATATATATAATTTTTTTTGTTTTATTTTATCTTTTTTTAAAGATTTGGTCGGGGCCTGAGTTCCCCAACCCACCCTATTGGCTCAACCCCCATCAGGTCTAGGGGCGACCCATGCACCTTAGAAGTAAAATAGAGGCTAATTGCATTGTTCTTTGTTGAATTGTTATATTTTTATTTTGATTTTTGATTTTTGTATAAACCTTCTTTTATGATTTGATGTTAACATGTTACTTTTTATTTTGAATAATTTATTACTTTTACCGTATCTAGATATTGATATTTGATATTTTAATATATTAAAAAGTTAGTACTTTAATATGTTACATTTTAATATATTAATTAGTTAGGATGTTAATATGTTACTTTTCAGTAGAAATTTAAACTTAGTATAATACTTTTTGAGGCTTACACCACACTACATGCACAAAAAAAATCTTAGTGCCCGATGACGCAATTTTTGAACTTTAATTTTACCTTGAGTGATTCATTATGATTCTTAGGAGGCTAAGACCTTTTGTATAATCTCCATATTTTTAGTTGTCCTATAGTAATTTGATTATCCTAAGTGTCAGTAGGCTCAAAATGAGCACTGATTGGCCAACCTATCTTGGCTGATCTAATGTTGGTGTAAGTAGTCAGATATGATCTAATTCTATCCTAATTAGTCGAATGGGCTCAAAGTGCTCCTAATTGACCAAATATAGGCTTCATGAACCTTTAACAAGGAGCTAGTTTTACACAGTAAGACCCATGGTCAATACAATTAACCCTTAGTCAATTTAATTGCTCAATGGGTTTAGACAACTTAGCTCATTCTTGTCTAATCACCCTAAACATTTGAGTTATTGAGGATGTTCATTTGGCCTCTCCCCTAATTGAGCCTTAATGGGCTAAATATTCTTTTGGTTAGGCTTAATTTGACCTTCAAGGCGTAGTTGGTCTTCGGCCTAGCCCAACTAGTTTGTTGTGGTCTCAGGATAAACCAATAGAACTCTAGTTAACCTAATAAGCCCTAGCAAATTAGCATGCATCAAATTATTAGAGTTCTCAACATTTAAATGGACTACTTGTTCATGGTTAACCTGTTATAATCCATATTTGGCCCAAGATAACTTAATTAAATCTTCGATAATATTGGATGGCTCTAGGTAACCTCTATCAGTTTGAGCAAACACTAGCTAGTCCAAGCCAACTCATTTTTTTTATCTCAAGTTGACATAGGAAGTTGTAGACACAATTAGCATATAATGACTGTGGCCCACCTAGGTTTAATTGAATTATTTGATCTAAAATCCAATGTAGCATAATTCTTGATCTGATCATCTACCCTAATTGAGCCCTGATGGTTTTTTTATGAAGGACTAGGCTCAATTGGGTGGTTAAATGGCCTAATTCACAATTGATTGATCTAGTAACCATTAGAATAATCATGCTCTATACACTAGACTTAGATTGAGCTAATTGCTCTGAATTATGTCACATGAAGACTCAAGAATCAAGCTTGCTTAGCCAAACTAAACCCATTACCTTATTCAGTTTGTGCATTAACTGCAAGGTGTCATAATCCTCGTTTGAGCCCCTCATAGTGCATCTTAGCTTAGGCAACTGAATGCTATTTTATTGGTTCAATTACCTAAAATTAAAATTTGTAGACTCAATTGTCCACACCTAAGTCATGTCTTAATTAAAGCTCAATTGGCTCTGGCTTATTAGAACCCGACTCGGTTTAACTTTAATTGAATAAATAATTTACATGGAATGTAATGTAATTAGTCATTTAATTGGTACATACATTAATAATCTTTGTGATCTTTTTCATCGGTCATAAGGTGCACCAAAAACAAATTGAACTTTAAGGCTCGAGCTAAGCCTCATTTGCGTACACACAAGCTTGTAAAGCTGAATTTAACTTAGTGAATTTGAGCCTAATTAAACCCAATGGCCTAGGCTGAACCTTTATTTAGAATAACCTAAGCCTTAGTTGGGCTCTATTGAATTCAAAGTTCAAAGCAAACACAAATGACTTTCACTTACCTCGGACCACTCAAATATAATTGAATTGTCACTTGAACCATAAATGGTCAAATACCAACCATCTAATTGAGCTAAAAAATGTATAATTAGATTCAAGCATGGCTAACGTAGACCAACCATAGGCTAGGTCGAGCAAGCTCAAGGGATCTTAGCCTTGTTGAGCTTAGCTTATGCTGCTCGAGCCAGCTCAGTCACATTGCCATTGAGTCCTAGGTGCTCTCAACAAAAGCCTGATGTCTTGTCTTGTATGTCATTGTATGGGCAGGCCATTTAATGTATTGTTCATAAGCAATAAGTGTAAGTTGTTTGGTACAATCTAAATTATCAAATTATAATATTTAGTAATTTTTATAAAATTTAATCATAATTATTCACTATTTGTGNGAAGTATAATAGAGGCTAATTGCATTGTTCTTTTTTGAATTGTTATATTTTTATTTTGATTTTTGATTTTTGATTTTTGTATAAACCTTCTTCTTTTATGATTTGATGTTAACATGTTACTTTTATTTTGAATAATTTATTACTTTTACCGTATCTAGATATTAATATTTGATATTTTAATATATTAAAAAGTTAGTACTTTAATATGTTACATTTTAATATATTAATTAGTTAGGATGTTAATATGTTACTTTTTAGTAGAACTTTAAACTTAGTATAATACTTTTTGAGGCTTACACCACACTACATGCACAAAAAAATCTTAGTGCCCAATGACGCAATTTTTGAACTTTAATTTTACCTAGAGTGATTCATTATGATTCTTAGGAGGCTAAGACCTTTTGTATAATCTCCATATTTTTAGTTGTCCTATAGTAATTTGATTATCCTAAGTGTCAGTAGGCTCAAAATGAGCACTGATTGGCCAACCTATCTTGGCTGATCTAATGTTGGTGTAAGTAGTCAGATATGATCTAATTCTATCCTAATTAGTCGAATGGGCTCAAAGTGCTCCTAATTGACCAAATATAGGCTTCATGAACCTTTAACAAGGAGCTAGTTTTACTCAGTAAGACCCATGATCAATACAATTAACCCTTAGTCAATTTAATTGCTCAATGGGTTTAGACAAGTTAGCTCATTCTTGTCTAATCACCCTAAACATTGGAGTTATTGAGGATGTTCATTTGGCCTCTCCCCTAATTGAGCCTTAATGGGCTAAATATTCTTTTGGTTAGGCTTAATTTGACCTTCAAGGCGTAGTTGGTCTACGGCCTAGCCCAACTAGCTTGTTGTGGTCTCAAGATAAACCAATAGAACTCTAGCTAACCTAATAAGCTCTAGCAAATTAGCATGCATCAAATTATTAGAGTTCTCAACATTTAAATGGACTACTTGTTCATGGTTAACCTGTTATAATCCATATTTGGCCCAAGATAACTTAATTAAATCTTCGATAATATTGGATGGCTCTAGGTAACCTCTATCAGTTTGAGCAAACACTAGCTAGTCCAAGCCAACTCATTTTTTTATCTCAAGTTGACATAGGAAGTTGTAGACACAATTAGCATATAATGACTGTGTCCCACCTAGGTTTAATTGAATTATTTGATCTAAAATCCAATGTAGCATAATTCTTGATCTGATCATCTACCCTAATTGAGCCCTGATGATTTTTTTATGAAGGACTAGGCTCAATTGGGTGGTTAATTGGCCTAATTCACAATTGATTGATCTAGTAACCATTAGAATAATCATGCTCTATACACTAGACTTAGATTGAGCTAATTGCTCTGAATTATGTCACATGAAGACTCAAGAATCAAGCTTGCTTAGCCAAACTAAACTCATTACCTCATTCAGTTTGCGCATCAACTGCAAGGTGTCATAATCCTCATTTGAGCCCCTCATAGTGCATCTTAGCTTAGGCAATTGCATGCTATTTTATTGGTTCAATTACCTAAAATTAAAAGTTGTAGACTCAATGGTCCACACCTAAGTCATGTCTTAATTAAAGCTCAATTGGCTTTGGCTTATTAGAAACCCGACTCGGTTTAACTTTAATTGAATAAATAATTTACATGGAATGTAATGTAATTAGTCATTTAATTGGTACGTACATTAATAATCTTTGTGATCTTTTTCATTGGTCATAAGGTGCACCAAAAACAAATTGAACTTTAAGGCTCGATCTAAGCCTCATTTGCGTGCACACAAGCTTGTAAAGCTGAATTTAACTTAGTGAATTTGAGCCTAATTAAACCCAATGGCCTAGGCTGAACCTTTATTTAGAATAACCTAAGCCTTAGTTGGGCTCTATTGAATTCAAAGTTCAAAGCAAACACAAATGACTTTCACTTACCTCGGACCACTCAAATATAATTGAATTGTCACTTGAACCATAAATGGTCAAATATCAACGATCTAATTGAGCTAAAAAATGTATAATTAGATTCAAGCAAGGCTAACGTAGACCAACCATGGGCTAGGTCGAGCAAGCTCAAGGGATCTTAGCCTTGTTGAGCTTAGCTTATGCTGCTCGAGCCAGCTCAGTCACATTGCCATTGAGTCCTAGGTGCTCTCAACAAAAGTCTGATGTCTTGTCTTGTATGTCATTGTATGGGCAGGCCATTTAATGTTGCATGTGTAGCACATCCCTTTCATATACCATCCATCTTGTGATGCCAGATTTGGTAGTCACTTCATTGGCCACTGCTAGTCCATTGCCCCTTATGTTCCTCCCATTCCTAAAGAGCATGTTGCTTTTTCTTCTTTTTACAACTTAATGGGAGAATTCCATCAACAAGTTGTTAAAAATAGTCCTTTCCCTAGCAGGGCCTATTATCAAGGGTAGTGGTCTTGCACTTTCAGCTTGTGATGCCTTAGGGATAGCCACTTTGCTCATTTGAAGCTTCCTTTTTCAATGATGGGGGCCATGCCTTTAGACTTGTGATGCTTAGGTGATAGTCATTGCCTTAAAATAGTTGGTCTCTTGAGCCTAGTATACATAGGGAGTGCCTCTATGGATGTCAGTTGCCATCATGAGTTTTTGTTACCCAGGAGTAGTTTCTCCTTCGACCTCTCATACTATAGATAAGAATGTTGATGGGGCACCGATGGGCTTCCACATTCCATAGGTGATGTTGTAAAGTTCCTAAACTTCCATTGAGTCCTTTATAAACTACATATGATGCATCTGTGCAGGCATTAGAACACGAACAAGAGGCACGCCTAATTGTGAAAATATAAGATACACACATGCATTTGAAACAATGTTGTGATTTATATATCTTATAAATTTTAAAAGAATATATAAGAGTTACCCAATTAATTAAACATGAATATGTCAAAAAGTTTTTGTAAGGGTGTAAGCAATATCACTATTCAACGATGCAAAAATAACTATATTAATAATGTATTATTTATAACTCATGAAACGATGCAAAAATAAATAAATTAATGATTAATATATCATTTATAAATCATGATAGTAGGAAAAAATAGATTAAAAAATGAAAATTCTTTAGCACCAAAAATAAATAATCAAATTTTAATAACTTNTTTTTCCCCTTTTCAAGCGGCGGTCCTTGGATCGGATCCCATTCCCCCTTGGCGTTATCATCGCTTGCGAGGATGTTACCACCACCGTCCAGTTGAGATTGAACAGGTTCCAATCTCACACTCATTTTTTGCTATTTTTTTATATCAATTATTTGCAACCATTAGCAAATTTTAGATTCATTGGCTCTACTGCTGTTTGAATTAATTGAAAATTCTGAGGTGAACTTCCCAATTTTTTGCTTCTTTTTTTTGTTTCAGTTAAAAGATATGATGGGCTGCAATTTTCCTTTTTAAAAGTGTTTATTGGAATAATAAATAAACTGGCACTTCATGCTTGATTGAAGAATAACTTATGTCATTGAATGGAATGGTGGGAGTAGCTCATGCGCGCGAAAGTGGAACCTAAAATAGAAAAAAATGTTTCTTTGGATTGGTTCCAGCTTATGCTTAGAGAAGCTAGAATAAAAGAAAAAATTTTCTTGGCTAAGAAAGGTATCGAAGTTGCCTCCATTTTGCGTTTGGTATTTCTTGAAGCATGCTTGGATTCCCTTGGTTTTTTTTTTTTTTTCTCTCTCAATAAACTGTTGTTAAGGAGAGGAATGTTGTGTATTGGTTTCTGAAAAAGTTAGGGCCTATTTGGTTCGTTTACGTTTCCATCATATGTCATGTTATTAGTGTGCTTACAGGTTTACATAACAAATTTATAAATGTGCATACTGTTTTGATTCAACTGCATCATTATGTTGGTCAAAATAGGTTGATATTTTGAGATGTTTGGAGATCTCAAATATTTCACTAATTAGAATTTTAATATACCGGCATATTTAAATGTATTTTTTGTTTTATGTGGAAAAAAAAGCCAAGCAAAATAAAACAAAATACAACAAAACGGAAATCCAAGCATATGAACACTCTTAATGATTTTTTGCTTTTTCCCATAGCATCAATTTTCTTAGCTTGATTGATGTAGACAAATTCCCTTCTATAGTCCATAAAAGGACTATAATAATCTTTCATTCAATATAATTTTTCTATTGTGATTCTTTCTAGCTTGCAAACCATATTATGGGAGTTAAAACTATCAGTAACCTGTATTTTAATGCAGTTTTGGATTCTAAGTGTATATTAAGGTGTATTTTTATTATTAATCTTAGGCTATGATTAATTAACCTTGTGATCACGTTAGTTCTCTTTTGTGTTCCGGAAGCTGCATCTTTCACCTTCACGGAAGCTGTATCATTCCTTTTCTTGTTCTTTAATATAT
>JXCR01148719.1:126195-152456 GCA_002079205.1 Phalaenopsis hybrid cultivar | reverse complement strand
TATAAATTACGCGCACACCAGTATATGTTAAGCTTTAAACTCGAGAATTTTTGTTTAGAGACAAAGCCACCTAGATTAGAGTTGGGTCAATGTAAATTAATATTATTTCCTGATTGCAACATAATTTTAGCAGATGATGAATTTCCACCTTAGAGTTGGGTCGGGAAGAGGGGATGCATACGACCGACACAGTGATTGGCGGCTTGATGTTGACAATATGACATATGAAGTATGTAAATTCAGTGTTTCTGCTCATTTATCTTGCAACTTGTATTCTGCAAGAACCCTCAACTATCTCATTTGACTTCTAGGACTTGCTTGAACTTGGTGATAAGATTGGATATGTCAGTACGGGCTTGAGAGAAGAACAAATTGCATCCTGCATTATTAAATTGAAGCCCTCAATTTTTGATATCCATATCTCCACTGAGAAGGAAAGAAAATGCAGTGTTTGTCAAGTATGGAATCTTTTCCAATTTTCCATATTTTATTTTTTTTTAAATGGTAGAGCTTCGTTGCTATTTTTCTTTTAATTCACAGGAGGAATATGAAATAGATGATGAAGTGGGAAAACTGGGTTGTGACCACAGCTTTCACTTAGAATGCATAAAGAAGTGGCTTCTTCAGAAGAATGCATGCCCTGTCTGCAAGGCTGCTGTCAAGAAGTCCTAATCCTGATTCGAATTGATTTACGTTATAGAATTGGGCTTGCACTGTATATAATCTTTTCTGCTTTATGTACAGCTACTATCTGAAGTGTGGAATCCATTCTTTTTGTAGTCTGTGCATTTTACAGATTTATTTAGGATCCATTGTCTATAAAATTAGTCATATAACTGTTGTGAATGAAATAATTTTTTTTGACAGTTATGAATATCGTGAATTTTTTTTGTTCTGAAGAAGATGACCATTTTATTGCAGACATTTCTGTCTAATATGCCCGCCACCATAGAAATTACAAAAAAGCTACAAGAAAATTTCTACTAAAAAGAACTTTAGCAGCTTTTCTAAATTGTGATGTTATAAAATTGCTGCTCCAAGTAGGCCCTTCGATGGCTCTTAATTTTGTTAGCTAAATACATATGATTTACATTGGAACTATACAACCATAGCACCTTGTGAAACACCCTTGACTAGGGTTATTTATGTTTGGTACCCTCTCTGGTACCCTCTCCTTTTGTATTGTTGATGGTATAGTTTTTTTGTCTCCTACCCACTGGTAGCTCCTTCCTCTCTTTTATTTCTGCAAGCTCCTCCTCAAGACCTCCAACCACTGATTACAGGGTTTATAAGCTCTGCTTGGCTTCCCTTCCCCTTTTTTTTTCTTTACATTCTTCATCTCCTTTTTATTCATTAATCTGCTCTCAATGGTCAAAGATCCCTTCTAGATTTTTCCTCAATGGATGCCATCTCATTGGACCTAAGCAATTTTTCCTCCCTCCTGCCAAAACCTTACACTATTCTTGAGTTGGATATTCCTTTTGGCCTCTTTTAAGGATTTAGGCAATTTTTTTACATCAGCCTCTTATGCCACCTGCAACTAGAAGGATCTTTTTTATGCTCTTCATGTTTAAATTGAGGAGTTCCCTCTCACATAATGCTGGAGAAGATAAGGTTGTTTTTTTAGCCAAGGATATCTCTAAGGGGTAGAGGGAATGGAAACTTTCTAGTAGCTTACACAATCAGGCATGGCTTTTGTATGAATCTCTCATAATGGCAATCAGGCGATAGTGGAAGCTCTAGGGCATCTTTGATCTACTCCCTCAGGTCATTTGTTCCTGTTTAAATCTTCGTTTAAAGTGGATTTTGACATTGTATGGGATGGAGGTCTATGCTTATTAAGTAGTTGTCCTTTTTATCTCAAAAAATGAACTCGATTTTTTGGACCGTAAAATAAGTATTCTCTTAAATTCCTCATAGACTAAACTTTGCAATTTTCCCCTTGCTTACTGGGGTTTGTGTACTAGATCCACCCACTGTTACTATCACGGATTTAGTTGCTATAAACGTCAATGGAATGAAACTTTGACAGGAGATTTAACATGACTAGAAATGTAATGCTTGTTGCGTTTGTCCTTCCTTGCATAATAACTCTTCTTGTGCTAAGAAAAATACTCAATCTCTCCCCTCTTCATGCTAGGGTAGAAGTATAAGTTGTGAACCACTTTGACAATACAAAGCCATTTTGGAAACTCAATCGCTCCCCTCTTCATACTAGGGTTGATGGAAAGCCTCTATTCTTGTCATAACTACTGCTAGAATTGATACAAGACCCATACCATCCATTAGGGACCTTGATGAACTCTAGATTCATTACCCTCCCCAAGAATACATTCCTCTTAACCCCTTGAAAATTTTTACACCCCTCCTTTCTTCCCATTACTCTAATCTCTTCCTCCTAAACCTTGTCTTGATCCCTTTGATGTTGTTTAGGCTTTCTTCTGTTGAACAGCAATGGTTTCCTGTCCGAAAACTCTAATAATAGTTTAGAACAAATATGCTATCGTGATAGCCTAAACAAGTGCCTCCTCACGAAGTTTGCTTCAAATGAACAAAAATGATTTTCTCTTGCACCAACAGTTTCATCATGTTAAGAACCTGAGAATAAAGGAAAAATGGCCAGCAGCTATTTTGCTTCTTTCAACTATTCCCAGTTGGTGCTTCCTGGATTGTGAGAGGCCTTCCAGGTGAGGGCATACTTTGTGACAATAAAAAATTGAATCAAGAATTTCATATTAACATTCAAGTTTGTTGGAAACTAAAAGTGCACTTTGACTCATTGCAGGACCCTACTCAAGTGAGAGATGTTTCTCTCTTTCACATTGAAGACAGTTATAAAAGCATCCACTGTTGTTGTGGAGGTCACATATACTCAAATGGAACCTGTTCACCATCTCATTTCGAAATCTCTGTGCACCTCCCAATTAATATATAGTGTTTATCTTGAACCATTCAATTTTTAGGTACTTGTGTATATACCAAAAAGGTGCTCTAGAAATCTTTCGTTTACTCTAAAAAATTTTGCTTCCACTATCAATTATAGATGGGGTGGTTTCAGCTGCATTCTGTCTAGTCATAAAAGATTGTCGCATTATGGAGATTGTATTTTTTACTTGTTGGATGATCTACCNTTTTGTTCTGAAGAAGATGACCATTTTCTTGCAGATATTTCAGTCTAATATGCCCGCTACCATAGAAATTACGAAAAAGCTACAAGAAAATTTCTACTAAAATGAACTTTAGCAGCTTTTCTAAATTGTGAAGTTATAAAATTGCTGCCCCAAGTAGGCCCTTCGATGGCTCTTAATTTTGTTAGCTAAATACATATGATTTACATTGGAACTATACAACCATAGCACCTTGTGAAACACCTTTGACTAGGGTTATTTCTCTCTGGTACCCTCTCCTTTTGTATTGTTGCTGGTATAGTTTTTTTGCCTCCTACCCACTGGTAGGTAGCTCCTTCCTCTCTTTTATTTCTGCAAGCTCCTCAAGACCTCCAACCACTGATTACAGGGTTTATAAGCTCTGTTTGGCTTCCCTTCCCCATTTTTTTTCTTTACATTCTTCATCTCCCCTTTATTCATTAATCTGCCCTCAATGGTCAAAGATCCCTTCTAGATTTTTCCTCAGTGGATGCCATCTCATGGGACCTAAGCAACTTTTCCTCCCTCCTGCCAAAACCTTACACTATTCTTGAGTTGGATATTCCTTTTGGCCTCTTTTAAGGATTTAGGCAATTTTTTTACATCAGCCTCTCATGCCACCTGCAACTAGAAGGATCTTTTTTATGCTCTTAATGTTTAAATTAAGGAGTTCCCTCTCACATAATGCTGGAGAAGATAAGGTTGTTTTTTTAGCCAAGGATAGGGAATGGAAACTTTCTAGTAGCGTACACAATCAGGTATGGCTTTTGTATGAATCTCCCATAATGGTAATCAGGCGATAGTGGAAGCTCTAGGGCATCTTTGATCTACTCCCTCAGGTCATTTGTTCCTGTTTAAATCTTCGTTTAAAGTGGATTTTGACATTGTATGGGATGGAGGTCTATGCTTATTAAGTAGTTGTCCTTTTTATCTCAAAAAATGAACTTGATTTTTTGGACCGTAAAAGAAGTATTCTCTTAAATTCCTCATAGACTAAACTTTGCAATTTTCCCCTTGCTTACTGGAATCAGAGTTGGATTTCAAAAGTAGCATGCAAAGTTTACAACTTTTAGTGATCTACAATCTAACCAGTTCCAAGTTAAGGGTTTCTTTTGTGAGGGTTTGTGTACTAGATCCACCCACTGTTACAATCACGGATTTAATTGCTATAAACGTCAATGGAATGAAACTTTGACAGGAGATTTAACATGACTAGAAATGTAATGCTTGTTGTGTGTGTCCTTCCTTGCATAATAACTCTTCTTGTGCTACGAAAAATACAAAATCGCTCCCCTCTTCATACTAGGGTAGAAGTATAAGTTGTGAACCACTATGAGAATACAAAGCCATTTTGGAAACTCAATCGCTCCCCTCTTCATACTAATGTTGATGGAAAGCCTCTATTCTTGTCATAACTACATCTAGAATTGATACAAGACCCATACCATCCATTATGGACCTTGATGAACTCTAGATTCATTCCCCTCCCCAAGAATACATTCCCTCTTAACCCCTTGAAAATTCTTACATCCCTCCTTACTTCCCATTACTCTAATCTCTTCCTCCTAAACCTTCTCTTGATTCCTTTGATGTTGTTTTGGCTTTCTTCTGTTGAACAACAATGGTTTCCTGTCCGAAGTCTCTAATGATAGTTCAGAACAAATATGCTATCATGATAGCCTAAACAAGTGCCTCCTCATGAAGTTTGCTTCAAATGAACAAAAATGATTTTCTCTTGCACCAACAGTTTCATCCTGTTAAGAACCTGAGAATAAAGGAAAAATGGCCAGCAACTTTTTTGCTTCTTTCAACTATTCCCAGTCGGTGCTTCCGGGATCGTGAGAGGCTTTCTAGGTGAGGGCAGACTTTGAGACAATAAAAAATTGAATCAAGAATTTCATATTAACATTCAAGTTTGTTGGAAACTAAAAGTGCACTTTGACTCATTACAGGACCCTACTCAAGTGAGAGATGTTTCTCTCTTTCACATTGAAGACAGTTGTAAAAGCATCCACTGTTGTTGTAGAGGTCACATATACTCCAATGGAACCTGTTTACCATCTCATTTCGAAAACCCTGTGCACCTCCCAATTGATATATAGCGTTTATCTTGAACCATTCAATTTTTAGGTACTTGTGTATATACCAAAAAGGTGCTCTAAAAGTTTTTCATTTACTCTAAAAAAATTTGCTTCCACTTCCAATTATAGATGGGGTGGTTTCAGTTGCATTCTCTCTAGTCATAAAAGATTGGCGCATTATGGAGATTGTATTTTTTACTTATGTTGGATCATCTACCGAAATTTGGCTTCTTGTCTAACAATCAACAAGGCAATCTTATTCATTCTAAATTAGAGTTTTGTAAATACTAGTTGTTTGTACCTCTTTTTTCAATCATTTTGTAACTTCTTTTATAATCATTCTCTCATCACCAAATTGGGAAATATTTTGCAAGCCCAGCATAAATTCATCTTTAAAAACTTTTGGACCGCCTTATTTAGAGTTTGCTTAAGAGAGCTACTATTGGTTTATATTTTGAATACTTCTCTTTAAGAGGTAAGGTGGATTGGTCTGTCATCTCTTTCAAAATTTTTCTCTTATCTAAAAAAGAAGCAAGACATCATCCTCACATTATTGGATATAACCCCATAACAAAAGCCTCATCTTTGAAGCCAAAATTATCGAAGACAATAACTCTCAAGTTATTTTCATTAAAAGTATGATTATCAAATAGAAAGCCAAAGTTGGTTAAATTATGGTGATGATGACCTTAAAGCTCTCTACTATTTTATTAAAGAGGGAATATCGTCAACTCAATAAGAGAACTTTTGATGGAGAATGGTGTGATCTCTGATTGTAATGATATTGCATGAGAGATTATTTATTGCTATGCTACTCTTTTTAATGTCAAAAATTCCTCCACTGCTCTTTTAGTTTCTCATACGAGCTCCACTCTATGCATGCATCATGCTTTTGATTTTGTTAGGTCTATGGTTGATAAAAAAAAATTGTTTTTTTTCTTCATGTTATTAATGGAGAAGACCCCGAGTCCATATAGTTTCACGACAAAATTCTTCACTCAAAACTGGAACATTGTAGGCAAGCAATTGGCTTCACATGCTTTCTTCAAATCCTTTAAATTGCTAGATATTATTTAGCACAATCTTATTACTCCGAATCTTAAGGTGAGACATTCTAACTCTATGATGGCTTATAAATCGATCTCCCCTTGTAACATTTTCTACAATGCCGTTGCCAAAATCCTTACTAAAGACTCTTCTTACCCCATGTATCATATATAATGCTCAATATGCTTTCATTCAACACATATATATTGTGGATACTATTACTTTGTCCCATGAAATAACTAAAAATTTTAATTTACATGACCACAAATTTTTTAATTCTCGTTATGCTTGATTTTAGGAAATCTTTTGATTCAGCCAACAAAACTTTAATCCTTCATGGAATGACTCAAAAATCTTCCCTCAACTTTCTGCTGATTGAATTGGAGCTTGCATCTATGGTATCCCCTTCTCTATTATATTTTTTGGGGAATTAAAGGTTACTTCAAATCTAGTAATGAGTTCAGAAATGGGTGTCCTTCATCACCCTTTCTCTTCACTATTGCCATGGGTGTCTTTCTTACCTTAATGATGAAGTTAACGATCAAATACTTTTCCTAATCCTTCAGTGTTGATTGAATAATGCTTCTTTGTAATAATGTAATGCAATGAGATCTGAATGTAATTAGTTATGTAGTATCATATGTTTGGAAGGTTCACAATTAGAGTGGCTTAATATAGCTGACAGTTCATTAAGTCTATATGTATGAGTGTATGTGCATGCACATGTATTCTAAGGTCGGATAAAATGTTTGAGATTTTAATTTTTGTAAGAATTTTTTTAAATTGGTCTTTTTTTGGTAAAACTGGCAATGGGAGAATTGTTGAAAGAAATAGAATCAAAGAGATTATACATGATTTTATGATAACATATCATCATTTGATAGTGCACCTATTTTAGGAAATTGAAGGATCGCTATAGCATTGGAGAACCACTTGGCTTCTTTGACGAGCCAAGGCGGTGGATTAAAATAGCCTTAGAGAGCATTTTGAGCAACCACAATTTAGTTGGAAAAGCTTTCTAGACACTTGAGAGAGATAAACTTGAAAGAAGAAAGGAGAAGATCTAGGGTTGAGAGAAGAAGTGTCATCCCATTTGCCCCTGCAAGAAAGAAGCCCAATGTGATGGAGACCAATCGCAACCCCGCGACCGTAAGATCTTTCTTCTTCCTCTATCCATCTTTACTAGATCCTCTAAGATTTTTTTGTAGAGCTTTAAGCTATGTTGATTTTAGAGAAGATTCATTGAATAAGATGCTTTCCCTACACCCTCTTTTTCATTCCTTGAGCGATTCCATGATCTACATACTTTTACCTTCTAAGCTGGGTTCTTCATATCATGATTCGAACCCTCTTTTATGTTACTTGATTATTCCTTAGGTCATCTTAGTTCATGTTTTTTATTTTATGCTGAATAAGATTTTATTTATCAAAGCCTATGTCAGCACATTAATATTGGGCAATATACTCCTAGAGTTTGTTTATTCTAAAAGTTAGATAATGATTTGATGTTATTAGCCTCCATTTTTATTATATTTATGCATTGATAGTATGGGAAGTTTATATTAATGCCTTATGATATTAGAACGTTCGCAAGAAATGAGCTGTATAAAGTGGATTAGAACGTACTAGCTCCTAAACTAGAAATGAAAACACTTCCTACACATTTAAAGTGCATTTTTAGGAGATTTATCTACATTACCTGTTATTGTATCCTCAGAATTAACTGATACACAAGAGCAAAAGTTATTGAAAACTTTGAGAAGATATACAAAAGTTTTTTGATGGACATTAGCTGATATTAAATAAATCAGTTCTTCAATTTGTATGCATAAAATTTTATTGGAAGATCATCATGAACAAGAGCTAATTCTTAAAAGAGATTGAACCATATGATGAAAGAAGTTATCGAGAAAGAAATTTTAAAATGGTTAGATACTGGAATAATATATCATATTTCAGACAGTGCTTGGGTGAGTCCAATTCACTGTGTTCCTAAGAAAGGAGATGTGACTGTCGAAACAAATGAAAATAATGAATTAATATCAACAAGACAAGTCACTGGATGACGAATCTGTATAGATTATAGAAAATTAAATTCAGCCACCAGGAAGGATCACTTTCTTTCACATTTTTTGGACCAGATGTTGGATTAACTAGCTGAGCACAAATATTTTTGTTTTTTAGATGGATATACCAGTTATCATCAAAAGCCTATTTCTCCAGAGGATCAAGAGAAAACATCGTTTACTAGTCTTTATGGAACTTCTTTTCAGCGAATGCCCTTTAAATTATGTAACGAACTTGTAGCATTTTAAAGATTTATGATGTCAATTTTCAGTGGTTTAATTGAAAAAGGGATTGAAGTCTTTATCAATAATTTTTCTATGTTTGGAACTTCATTTGAAACATGTCTAAATCATTTAGAGAAAGTTCTAGAACGATGTGAAAAGATGAATCTAGTATTAAACTGGTAAAAATATCAATTCATGGTTGCAGGAGGAATTGTACTTGGGCATAAAATTTCAGAAAATGGTATGGAAGTAGATCCTTCAAAAATAAAAGTTATATCTAACCTACCTCCACCTACTACTATAAGAGGAGAGGAGTTTTTTAGGACATACTGAATTTTACAGACGGTATATTAAAGATTTTTCAAAAATTACAAAGCCTTTATGCCAACTTCTGGAAAAAGATACGAAATTTGATTTTAATCAATAGTGCCTTAAAGCTTTTGAAACATTGAAAGAAAAATTGATCACTGCTCTCATAATTATTTCTCCTAATTGGGAGAAACTTTTTGAACTAATGATGATGTAAGTGATTATGCATTGGAGCTGTTTTAGGGCAAATATATGACAAAATATTTAAAGTTATATATTATGATAGTAACACTCTCAATGATGCTCAAATTAATTGCATCACTACTGAAAGAAAGGTATCGACAATTGTATATGCTTTTGATAAGTTTAGATCATATCTAATTGGAGCTAAATGTGTTTTACATACGGACCACTCGACTATTAAATATTTGATGCAAAAGAAGGATGTGAAACCAAGAATAAT
Organism: Phalaenopsis hybrid cultivar; assembly: GCA_002079205.1. NCBI lineage: Eukaryota > Viridiplantae > Streptophyta > Magnoliopsida > Asparagales > Orchidaceae > Phalaenopsis > Phalaenopsis hybrid cultivar. The sequence continues at coordinate 143,119 of JXCR01148719.1, read as the reverse complement.
TAGATGGGTACTTTTGATGCAAGAATTTAATTTTGTGGTAATCAATAGGAAAGGGACTAAATCAAATTATTGATCATCTATCTAGGCTGGAACAGGAAGAAACACTTGATTAGAAAAAGAAATTAATGAAACTTTTCTTGATGAACAACTTTATGCTATTAAAGAATGAAAAATATCGTGGTATGCTGATATTGTGAACTATATTGTTAGTGGTATTTTACCATATGGATTGGCAGAACAAGAAGAAAAAAAAATTATTGATGATTCAAAATCTTAATTTTGGGATGACTCATATTTATACAAACAATGCAAAGATTTAGTTATGAGAAGATATGTGCCTTATAAAGAAATTCAAGAAATTATGCAAAAATGTCATGATTCAGAATTTTGATGTCATTATGGGAATGACCGAACTGTTCATAAAATTTTAAAATATGGATTTTATTATCATACTCTATTTAGAGATATTAATATATCTAAAAACATATGGTCATTGTAAGAGAGTAGATAATATTTCAAAAAGAAATGAATGCCTCTAAATTTTAACTTGGAAGTTGAAATTTTTGATGCATGGGGATTGAATTTTATGAGACATTTATACCATTATTTGGAAATGTATATATATTGATTGTAGTGGATTATGTGTAGATTGAAACAATCGCTTTACCTCGATGTGATGCCCGGAGTGTTTCAAAATTATTAATAAAAAATATTTTTACAAGATATCAAATGCCGAGAATAATCATAACCGATGGATAATCTCATTTTAGGAATGCAAGAATTTCTAAATTGATGGGAAAATATAATATTATGCATAGAATTGCAACAGCTTATCATCCCCATACTAGTGATTTAGTAGAAGTATCTAATTGTGAAATCAAAAGAATTTTGAAAAAACTGTGAATCCAAATAAAATGGTTTGGTCTACTAGATTAGATACTGCATTATGTGCTTACTTGACAGCTTATAAGATAACTATAAGAATGTCCCCGTATAGATTAATTTTTGGGAAGATTTGTCACTTGCCAGTAGAATTGGAGCATAAAGCCCATTGAACTATTAAGGAGTTCAACTTTAATTTCAAAGATGCTGGTGAGAAAAGATTATTGCAATTGAATGAGCTTGAAGAAGTTAGGAATGAATCTTATGATAATTCTAGGATATATAAGGAGAAAATGAAAGAATGGCATGATTGGAAGATAATAAAAAAAGAATTTGAGTCTGGACAGGAAGTTTTATTATATAATACAAGATTGAAATTATTTCTTGGAAAATTGAAGTCTATGTTGAAAGGGTCATTCACAGTTGTAAAAGTCTATCCCTGTGGAACTATTAATATTGAAGTAACCAAGACTAGAAAGATATTTAAAGTGAACGGGCATAGACTGAAACCATATTTTGATGGTCAAAGACCAGCTTTTAAAGAGATTTTAATGTTGGGTCCCCCATAGTAAAGTCTGTGAATGTCGGGCTGACAAAATTAAACTAAGCGCTTGTGGGACGCAACCCATATTTATCGTTGTTTATTTTGCCTACCTATTTTTGTTTGAAGTATTACATATATATATGGATTTCGTATATTAGAGAAAATTAAAATTAATAAAATATTTTAAAATTTTTTTATTTACCCAATTTTATGGAAGATTTGAGAATTAATTGGCTAAAAAAGGAACCGGTGCGAGTTTTGGAACTGACGCCTAAGGTGTTAGATTGGCGCCTGAGGTGCCACTTTCTAGAGAGCTGACACCTGAAGCGCCATAATTGGCGCCTAAAGCGCTGCAGCGATGAAAATAACTTAAAACTTTACAATTGGTGGTTTTTAGCGGGTTCTCTTCCTTATAACTTCCAAAAACTGATTCCTAAACATATTTTATAGGGAAAATGAGAGAAGAGTTACTATTTTGCAAATCCAATGGCTTCCCACTCTAAAGATACCACGAGATATGAAATTTTCAACCTGAGAAAGTTCGTTAGTTTCGATGCATAAAAGTTGTATGATCGAGTTCTTGTGGAGAAGAGGCTAATCAAGGAAAGTGGATTTGTGAATCGAGGATTCAACACACCAAATAACCGAGTGGAAGATATTATTGCACAGAGACGTTGGGAAGTGCTTTGCTATACCACTGTTGCGATAGTTGTCCCTGTGGTGAAAGTTTTATGTAAATCTTCATGGAATCAACCAAGGAACTATCTACGTGCGAGGCAGGTGTGTACATGTCACTCCTTCAAGAATAAATGATATGTTTATGATTGAAAGTGTCCCTATTTGCCACTATGCAAATTTCACCCCTACAAGAGAAAATATGAACAAATTATATCTGTTTCTTTCTGATGAAGATGCAAATTGGGGGATCAGAGATAATGAAAATGTATGTTTTTCTTCATCATTGTTGAATCCTGCATCTAAGGCGTGACATTTCTTTATTGCATCAAAATTACTCCCTACTATAAAAATTAGTAAAGTGACGAAGGAGAGTGCTATTTTGAATTACTGTATCTAAACTGGAAAACATATTGATGTTGGTGCAATAATTGTGAAATCGGTTTTGGATTTGATCGTCAATGGATCTACTACTGGACTGGGACATCCATCTATTATTTTCTTACTGTACAATCAATTGCAAGTGCCTTATGAAATTTGGGAAAAAGTGTTTCTTCCTTGGAAGCCTTTGAACCCAGAAGTTTATTGCAACTGCATAGGAATGAGAGATGAGAATGATATGAACATATTGATGGACCAATCATCCCATAATTCATCACATATTCAGCCTTGCTTCAGTTCGAATGCACTTCTGAAGAGGACCAAGAAGATAAAGAAAGGGGTACAAAACCTTATACATGCAATTGGGAATATTTCTGAAATGTTGGATCATCTGGATTGGATAATAAAAGAACATTTTGAACATACTGAACGTATTAAAGATGTTTGGTGTGTATGTTCAGAAAACATGTCTGGAGTGAGGAATATTCGATAGATGAATTTCCTTATCAACCCTTCTACAACTTGTATGTGCACTACCACTCATGGGAGATATCCAAAAGGATGAGAGCAAAGAAGATGTTTGAACTTACTTTATGCACGAAATGCATTTTTAGTATTACTTAATTATGTTATGGTGTTATGTTGGATTGCATTTACTTTCATTTTTGGACTTTATTTGTGTTTGTTGTTGAGTATTTTGATACTTAGATTTCAGTGTTAGGATGTTTGGTTTGCTTTGAACACTGAATTAGATTTTGTTGGCTTGAAAATTGTTAGTTTGTAATAGTGCGGTTTTTATATATATAAGTAAGTTTTGTATTGTTTGTGAAAGTTTTGCGTTAGAAAGTTGTTTTATTATGAGTATGTGTTTATTTTAGTTAGTTAGAAGTTGACGCAAAGCGGTAAGCAGTCGATTTCCATAGAAAAATGAAATCTAAAAATTTTGACGTTGGCACCTGAGGCGCCAAATTCTCGAAAACGTCATTGTAGGTTAAAAACTGCAAAATTTCCCAGTAAAACCCCATTTTTACTGTTTGAGTCATCTCCTACCTCTAAACCACAACTTAGGGAATTAGATTTTGTAATTTATTTGGATTTTATTTAGATTTCTATAGAAATTCAAATGACTGCACGAGTAAAAAGAGGAAACCCTATTAAAGATTTCAACACGAGAAGATTTATCAATTATAAAGCCCAACGTAGTTACAACACTCAAATGGGCTCAAGAAAATTATTCCAGTAACGAGCATTTGCTACCTTGGGAGGCGAGATTGATAGGTTGATCGTCGCTAAAAATTGGGAGAGATTCTGCAAATTTGCTGTAGTATCAATTTTTCCTATGATTCATGAGTTCTATTCCAACTTGCAATTTACTTCTGATACTCATATCTTCGTGAGAGGTAAGAAAGTTGAGTTTTCTAAAGAAAGGATAAATGCATTTAATGGATTGAAGAATGTGTTCCATTGTGAATATGCTTTATTCGTGATGACTGACTCATCATTGGATGAAGTGATTGCGTTTTTTACAAATGGAAGGGGATAATGGAAAATTAAGAGCAATAAGAAAGTTAATTTCTCCACTTTCATTATGACTTCTCAATCAAATGTATGACGTGACTTCATTTCTGCTAAATTGCTTCCAATGAATCATTTGAGCGAGGTAACAAAGGAAAGAGCTGTGCTAAACTTCTGCATTCAGCAAATGAAGGCAGTTGATGTTAGTGCTCTTATAGTACATCATGCTCTTAGTATAGCAAGGAGTGCTGCAGCTAGTGGTTTGGGATACCCTGTCTTGATTTTCACTTTGTGTGAACAATTAGGAGTAGAGTTCCATAGGAATGAAAAAAAGTCGCAGCCACAAAAACCTATTGGGAGACATACAATCTAAAGATTTGAATCATTTGATGAAGCCAGGAGTGGAGGAAGTGATAGGCCCTCAACTTCTGCTGCAGGGGCATCTGCTTCCAAATCTACTTCACTTGAGAACATTATGGAGCAGCTTATGACACAACAAATGGATATGGTAAATCTGCAAAATAGGATTAGAGGAATTGAAGCAAAGAGTGCATATAATGATGAATATAAGAAGAGGAGAGTTCAACATGATATAGCATATCAGGATGCTATGACAAAATATCTAAGGGGTGATTACAATGTGGAATTTCAAACTTGCCCTAGTTTTACTCCTTATGTGCCAGATCATGAAGAAGAATAAGAAAGAAGATGATGATGATGATGAGGAAGAGGATGAAGACTGATATTCTAGGAGTTCAGTTAGTTAGTTAGTTTGTTTGTTTGTTATTTTGATTGTTTTGTTATTTGTTTTCTTTAAAATTGTTATTGTAGAAACTCTCATTTTAATGTTGTACTGTGGACTGTAATAGAAATTGTGTATTTTTAATTTTCCTCCATTTTTAGTATTTTTAGTTTTTGTTTATGTTCTTAATTCTTAGCAAATCCTTTGAAATATACTATGTTTCATTTAATGTTTTAAAACCTGTATTTTTAATTACTGTATACCAGTGCCCAGATTTATATTCAGAAATCCTCTACAGGTTTGTTTTTTTTATTTTTATGCAATTATTATTTTCTTTTACTTACAAAAATTTTTGTTCTAAACATTTTTAATTACTTTAAAACTTAAGTTAGGGGAAAGAAATGTTTTTTTTTAAAAAAAAGAGAAGTAAACTAAATTTTATTTGTCCTCAATTAATTATATTTTTTTAAAAATCAATTTAACACGAACTTGGATATTAGAGTTTAACTTTAAATGACTATATTTATGTTTGTAAATATTATGTTAAATTTAGGTAAAAGGTTTTAATAATGAAAGTCAATTCAAAAATTAAAGATATTTGGTATGAAAGGATAAAACTATGTTTTTCTATTTAAAATAAAGCAAATTATAATTTTGAAGTATTAAGAATTTTAGAGTTTCATGTAAGAAGAAAATAATGAAATTTTATGAAAAATCATCAAAAACTAATATGAATATATAAAGTGAAGAAAGGTAAAAAGTTTTAACTTTAAGAAGAGGATAGTGAAGTTCAAAACTATTAAAGGCTATCTAGATATAGTAATCCTCACTTAAGAAAAAAAGAGAAAAGAAAAGAAAAGATTGAAAAGATCCTGAATGAAAAAAAAGGATTGTGAGGAGAAGCTTGAGGAGATACATAATTAAAAATTGGCTTCACTTGAATCAACTTGAAGAAAAGGCTTTATTACATTTTTTAAACATTTATTTAAGTATTAACACCCTTACTAGTAAAGTTTACATGAAGTTGTTTTAATATGAATATTCTAAGTACCCTAGATTGATGAATTACAATTCTTCTTGAAATAAATAGAGATTTAGAAATCTTAGATTTGATTACTAAATATTCTTTGACTTATAGTTTTAATCTAAGTCATTAAAAGTTTTTCTTAAATTTTACTATTTTATTTATGAAACTAAGGTATAAAAGTTTATAAGTTAATCACTATCCTAAATCATATTTTTATGTAGTAAAAGTGTCACTTGAGGACAAGTAACATTTAAGTTTGGGGGATTTTGATACGCTAAAATAATGTGTTATTTTAAGTATATATTTTATGTTTATTTTTTGTGATATTCACTTTAAGGAAATTTTATGTTTTTGTTGCAGGTATATCAATTTTAGGCATTTTGGAGTAAAAGTAGAAAAAATAATGAAATTTAGAGCCAAAATACCGAATTTTGTGATTCTGGCACCTGAAGCGCTAGAACCCCCAACATGGACTTAAGTAACTTGGAGCCTGAAGCGCCGAATCAACACCTGAGGCGCCAGCGATGACTTTTTATGAACTAAGGCGGTTCGGGACGAATTTTGCGTGAATTTTAAAGGGTCCACATGTTTCAAACACCCCATGGAGTGATTCAATGCATCTAGACACTTTGGAAGGCTCTTTGATGAAGGGATATTTCTCTTAAATCAATAGACATGTCTTTTGGAATTCAAAAAATTTGACTTTTGGATAGAAATTTGAAGGGAATTTTGAATTCTTTTTGGAGGGAGGCAGCCTCTAATAAAGAGAAGGAAGTCTAGGGTAAGTGAGGAAGTTTTTGGTGGTGGCGTGTAAGGATTTTGGCGTGAGAGTGAGAGAGAGAGTTAGAGAGAGAAAGTTAAGGACGAGGATTTTCTTCAAGGGTTATAAGAAGACAGGGAAAGTGAGAAATTTCTTCTTCATTACTCTTCCAAGAGAGAATTGAGAGTGCTTGTAAAGAGGGAAATTGCTTAAAGAGAACTTCTATGGATTTGCTGGGGATGGATTGTGAGATAAGTTATGTCTTTTATTTCTTTATTTTGTGAACTTGTTTTTATATATGAAATTTATGTTTTGTCGTATCCTTCCTTCAATTCTGAGTAATCTTTTTTATCCTTCTCCTTACTCTGAGATATGGTTTTATGAAGGATTGATTTTATTTTATACAGTTTTAAATGTCAAAAATTTGTGATGATTTGAACTCCTTTCTTCGTTTACTTTTCGATCTGACCAACTGAAATGTTAAAATATTTTGAGAAACATATGATCCTAAAGGGGTATTATTTCTACAACATAGTGAGAGTCACATTCAATTTCATGGGTGAGAATGTTATCTATGAGGATGAGTGCAAATAAATAAGAAAATATATTTTGTTGGATGTAGAATTAGAGATTTTAAGGTGGCTGATTGAAATCCTCAATTTGGTCCAGTTGATTGGAAACTAATGCGAGATTGTTAGGCCTCAAGCGAGGGAATAGTGGGAGCTCTGGAGTGAGAGTCGGTATCCTCTCATCCTGACCACAAAATTATGGATCAAACTCTGGATTAANCTGGACCAAATCTATGCAAAAGAAGACACAGTCATATTACCACACGAGTTGTTATAATTTAAACTTAATATAAAAATATATAATATATTTTTATATAAATAATATATATATATATATATATATATATATATATATATATATATATATATAATTTCTTTATAATTCATATACTCATTATAAATGGGAATGATGTTTTCTTAAATTTGAACTCTTCGTCACAGAAACTCTGTTTAGTTAATAGAATTTTACTTTTGAAGTTTAACAATTAGTTTAGTTAACTTAGTTCTATTAACTGTATTTTATTTAACATACACTCAATTAATTTATATTTGAATTTTGTACTTATGTTTTGAAGTTTGAATTGTGTTTTACATTATAGTCATAAGAAGTTATCATAAGCATTTCCAACTTCCCTGTGGGATCGATATTTAGGACTCCATTAGAGCTCTTTATTACTTGAGTGATACGTATGCTTGTGTTATTATTAAGAGATTTGACAGTTTAAATATTTTAAAAGACAAACTTTATTTTATTAAAGTTATATTTATTGGGATTGAATTGTATATTTATTATTAGCACTCTTGCATGTGTACTTTGTAAAATTGAAAAATATTTACAAAACATTACACAACAAATCCACGCATCAGATGTCTACCTCTCAGGTTGTCTAGTGCTTAAGTGTGAGGTCTTGGCGCTTAGGTGTCAGTGCACAAATTTGGATATTTTTGATTAAGTGAAATGTGCATCTAGCCTAAGTCAACCACACCTAAATGGTCTTATAAATCCTTAATAACTATTTTCTTCTCCTTCAACTCTCCTCTTTCTCAAATTCAGTAATATTAACTAATTTGATTCAACACAAAATAACACAAAATTTTACAAACAAACACTTATATTAATTCACAAAAAATATAAACATTTGTGATACATAATTTCTCAATCCAAAGAGTCTTGGGTGAGATAATTCCTAAACACAAACACTAAACAAACTTAACACTACAAACTCATAAAACAAACTTAACACTAATATCATAACACCTAACACAAACAAACATTAAACTTAGAATTTAATTCCACTCGCCTTCCGGTGGAGCGAATCCCGACCTTTCATTAGTTTCTCCTGGGGCATTTAAAATATAGATCTGATGGAACAAAAAATGGTGAAGAAATTGGGTTGAGTCTTCTTCAATCCATTTGTTTTTCAAATACATAGCCTAGTTTGCTTCTTCTGTTAAACTTGTGTGGCTAAATTGCATCCTAAGTTGCCATCCAATATGCTCCAAATGTGTGTTAACTTCATGCACTTTTGCTTCAATTGAAGCTACATTAGCCTCAATCTTTGTGATTTTCTACGTTATTCCTCCTTTTTCTTCATATCAATCTCCAAATAAAACATTTTTCCAAGATCTCACACTCTTCACTTAAATTTTAGGCTTAAAATTGAAGTGCGATGATAATTCTCTTCATTCTCTTCTATTTATAGGCTTTAGATCAAGCTTAAAACTACTAGACACGTTCTCAAACCACTAACCCACGTTTAAACCCACTAAACCACGTTTAAATCTTCTGTAAATGTAATTTAGCATGTTTAGTTAACTGCCGCGCTTAAGCACCAGTGCATAATTTAGCACAAGTCAGCTTAACGTCCAAATACTCATTCTAAAATGTTCATCTATTAAGGTCTTAGAATCATTGCTAATTCATTAAATATTCAAAATACTACCACATTTTTCTTAATCAAACACAACAACATAACATTCAAAATAAAAACATACAGATAACTAGGGTTGCCCCCACAAAGAACCTGGTTTAACGTCGTCAGTCCGATGTAACCAGTGCTTATTATGGTTGATCCAACAACATAAGATCATTTAATTTAAGTTGATCCCTTAAAATGTAGGGTTTCAGCCTGTGACCATTCACTTTAAATATTTTCTCAGTTTTAGGTTCTTTGAAATCCAAAACTCCATAAGGAAAAAATTTTATCACAACAAATGGGCTCATCCACCTAGACCTAAGTTTGCCTGGAAATAATCTTAACATTGCATTATATAACAAAACTTGTTGCTCTGACTTAAAATTTTTAGTAAGAATCCTCCGATCATGCCACATCTTCATATTTTCTTTATAAATCGTAGCACTCTCATAAGATTCATTATTTAGCTTTTTAAGCTCATTTAATTGCAATAGTCTTTTCTCACTAGCATCCTTTAAATTGTAATTAAATTTTTTAATAGTCCAATATGTTTTACGCTCAAGTTCAACTGATAAATGATAAACTTTCCCAAATATTAGCCTATATGGGGACATTCCTATAAGAGTTCTATATATAGTCCTATAAGCCCACAAAGCATAATCAACTTTCACTGACCAATCCATTTTTGTTGGATTCACAGATTTTCTTAATATTATTTTAATCTCACGATTAGATAATTCAACCAAGCCACTTGTCCGGGGATGATAAACAGTAGCAATTCGATGGTTGATGTGATATTTCTTTAATAATTTTTCCATTATTGCATTTCTAAAATGACTTACCCCATCATTTATGATCACTCTCAGCATCCCAAATCTACAAAATATGTTTATTCTTAAAAACTTTACAACACTTTGAGCATCACATTGAGGTAAAACAACAACTTCTATCCATTTAGATACATAGTCTACTACCAATAAAATATATAAATTTCCTAAAGATGGTATAAATGGTCCCATGAAATCTAATCCCCAAACATCAAATATCTCAACTTATAATACATAATTGACGGGCATCTCATTTCTCCTAGAAAATTGTTTACTCGTTGAAATGGATCACAAATTTTGATATAAGCATTAACATCTATATAGATTGTAGGCCAATAAAATCCAGATTGCAAAATTTGTATGTTACTTTATCAACACCAAAATGTCCCCCAAAATCAGAATTATGACATTTTTGGATAATTTCATAAGTTTCTTCTAAAAGCGCACATCTTCGAATAATTAGATCATTTTCGTGTTTATATAAAAATTGGTCATCCCAAAAATAAGTCTTAGCTTCAAATACAAATTTTCTCTTTTGTTGATATATCATTCCATAGGGTATAATATCACTAACAATATAGTTCACAATATTGACATATCATGAAGCACGCCACTCATTAATACTGAATAATTTTTCATCTAGAAAGTGTTCATTAATTTCTTTTTCAAAACAGAGTGGTTTTTCTAATTCAAGCCTAGACAAATAATCAAAAAATTGATTCTCAGCTCCCTTCCTATCTACTATCTAAAAGTCAAATTCTTGCAAAAGAAGAATCCATCATATCAGTCTTAGTTTTGCATCCTTCTTTTCATTAAATATTTAATAGCAGAATGATCAGTATGCAAAACACATTTAGTTCAAATTAAAAATGATCTGAATTTATCAAAAGAATATATTATTGTTAATAGCTCTTTCTCAGTTGTGGTATAATTAATTTGAGCTTTATTAAGAGTTCTACTAGCATAGTAGATTACTTTGAAAATCTTCACATGCTTTTGTTCTAAAACAACTCCAATAGCATAATCACTTACATCACACATTAATTTAAAAGGGTTTTTCTAATTTGGTGAAACAATAATTGGTGTAGTGACTAATTTTTCTTTTAATTGTTCAAAAGCTTTTAGACACTCCTTATTAAAATTAAAAATTACATGTCTTTCAAGAAAATGGCATAGAGGCTTAGTAATTTTTGAAAAGTATTTAATATATCGCCTGTAGAATCCAACATGTCCTAAAAAACTCCAAATTTCCATCACATTTTTTGGGTAAAGTAAATTAGCGATCACTTGAATTTTCACAGGGTCTACTTCCATGTCATTTTTTGATATATGATGTCTTAAAACAATTCCTTCTGCTATCATAAATTAACATTTTCCCTATTTTCTGATATTTGATGTCCTAATACAATTCCTCCTGCTACCATAAATTGGCATTTTTTTTAAGGACTAAATTTGTTTCTTCACAGCGCTTAAGAACTCTTGATAAATGTTCTAAACATGATTCAAATGAAGTTTCAAACACTAAAAAATCATCCATAACAACTTCAATTCCTTTTTCAATTAAATCACAGAAAATATTCATCATACATCTTTGAATGTAGCAGGGATATTACATAAATTAAAGGGCATTCTTCTAAAAGTAAATGTACCATAGGGAGTGGTAAAATTTGAATTCTCTCGATCCTCAGGAGCTATTTGTATTTGGTGATAATCAATATATCTATCCAAAAAATAAAAGTATTTATGCCCAGCTAGTCTATTCAAAATTTGATCTAGAAAGGGTAGTTAAAAATGATCTTTCCTAGTGGCGAGATTTAATATTCTATAATCAATGCATATTCTTCACCCTGTGACTTGTATTTTTGGTATTAACATTATGTTCATTCATAGGCACAATCACTCCTCCTTTCTTAGGAACACAATGATACACTATCTGAAATAGGATAGATAATTCCAGCATATAACCATTTTAAAATTTCTTTCTTAATAACTTCTTTCATAACAAGATTCAATCTCCTTTGAGAATCAGCACTGGGTTTGCAGTTCTCTTCCATATGAATTCTATGCATACAAATTGAAAGTCTGATTCCTTTAATATCAGCAATTGTCCATCCAAAGGCTTTTTTTATAATTCTTCAACATTTTCATTAAACTCATTTCTTCTTCTGTAGTTAAATTTGAGGAAATTATAACCGGTAATGTTGAGGAATCACCTAAAATGGTATATTTTAAATGTGCAGGAAGTAACTTGAACTCAAGTTCAGGAGGTTCTCAATCAATGGAAAAAAATTTATCTTTTTTTATCATGTCCAAAATTTCAAAATTTTCTCGAATTCCTTATAATAATTTTTAAATTGATCTAATTCCTCTTCTTATTCATGTTCCAACTCTTTCATTTCAGATTTCTCTTCATAAGTTGTTTTGAAATGACATTCACTCATATATCTTATTACATCCATTTTGTAACATTCATCATCTTTAACTTTTGTAAACTACTTCATCTATATAGAAATATTAAATGTAAATGTTTGATCATTGACCTACATAGTTAAATCCTCTTTTTGTACATCTATCACTGCTCTTCCTGTAGCTAGAAAAGGTCTCCCTAAAATGATATGTATCTCCTTATCTTCCTCCATATCTACTAATGAAATCAATTGGAAAGATAAATTGATCCACTTTCACTAAGATATCTTCTATAACTTCTTTAAGAAAGGCTATTGAATGATATGCTAATTGCAGAGTTACACTAGTAGGGCTTCTAATCTCAATCTTTTAAATATTGATAATGACATAAGGTTAATGCTTGCACCTAAATCACATAAAACTTTCTCCTAAAATATGTCTCTTATTGCACATGAAATTGTGAAGCTCACAAGATCTTTAAGCTTTTTAGGAAGCTTTTTCTTAGTTATAATACTGCACTCCCCACTAAGTGCAACAATTTCGTTATCTTTGAACTTCCTTTTTTTATTAAGAATATCCTTCATAAACTTCATATATCTTGACATTTGTTTTAAGACTTCAGCAATTGAAATATTATTTGTAAGCTTCTTAAAAATTTCCATAAATTTTGAAAATTGTTTAACTAACTTTTGTTGATGGACCCTTTGAGGAATAGAAGGTGGTGGTTTTCTATGTCAACTTTAAGTTGAGAAATAGGTCTCTCTAAACCTTTAGGAGTGTCTTCTTCAAGCTCTTCAATTTTTTTCTCTCTCCACTTCAATCCTTTTTTGAACTCTACCTTCCAACTCTCATTCGCTTCTAAGTTGAACTGCTTTTACTTGTTCTTTATTCTGGTTTTTTGGATTTACTTCTATATTACTAGGAAATGTTCCTTGAAATCTATTACTTAATTAATTTGTTGTTTGTCCTAATTGATTCTCAATATTTCTAATTGTAGCTCCTTCACTTTGTAACTGATTTCCCATTTGTAACAACACTTCTTCTATAGATAACTTTTTTCTCCTTGAATTGTGGACTACTGTTAAAACTTGTATGTAAGTAGGTCTATAATTACTATTACCTTGGTTGTTCCAGTTTCCCAATGGGTTAACTTAGTTATTCCCCCATTGCTGATTATTACCACCCCACCCGAAGTTTTATTCCAGTTAAAGTTAGGATGGTTCTTCTAACCTGAGTTATAATAGTTTGAATATGGGTTATTCTGCTTGGTGTTCATGACATTCAAACTTTCTAACGATGCTTGATAATCTACCATTTGACCTAATAAATTCTCTTTAATCATTGCAATTGGTTGAGAAAAATTCATTCCAAATTGGTATAACTTCCTTAAAATTATAGCAACTTGATTTGCTAATACTGCAGAAGCATCAGATTCATGAATATTGACTACTTTCTTAAGATTTACCATCTCAGAGGCCATTGAAAATTATTAGTAGCCATCACTTCAATTAAAGCATAAGCGTCATGAAATGATTTTGACATCAATGAACCACCAACAACAGTATCGATAATAGATCTAAGAGATCTAACAAATCCATTGTAAAAAATTTGAACTATTAACCAATCTAGTATAACATGGTGTGGAATCTTTCTCAGTAGTTCTTTAAATCATTTTCATGCTTCCTTTAAATTAACCAAAAGATGTAATTTCATTTCTATACTTCGCAGTTTCTTATGGTGGAAAATATTTAGCATAGAATTTCTCCACTAAATCACCTCAAGTTCTGATAGATCTAGAATGTAACCATATCTTAGTCTTATCCCTCAGTAAGAAAGGAAAAATTCTAAGTTATATAACATCATCTGATACATCATCATATTTAAATGTAGCACACAATTCTAGAAAATTAGCAAGATGTAAATTTGGATCTTCAGTTGGTGCTCCCTCAAACTGATTATTTGATATCATTTGGATAATAAGAGGTTTACGTTCAAACGAATTAGCTACTTGATACACCTAAAATGTACATAGTGTTTTTAGACACATTTTTATACCTATTTTTGAGATATTACGCTTTAATGGAAGGTATTTTTGTGTTTTTCTTTCAAGTACAAGTAAAAAGGTGAAAAGTGCTTAAAGAAGTGGAAAAAAGATCAAATTTGAAGCAAATAGGTGAAAATTGTGCTAAAGTGTTTTGGGGTCTAAGCGCCAGATCCAACGCTTAAGCGCCGGTTAAACAGAGAAAGCCACGCCTAAGCACTAGAGGCCTTGCACTTAAGCGATAGAGGCAGTTATTTGGTGGTTTTCTTCATTTGGCTGATCTTTGAAGAGGTATTTGAGGCACATATTGACTTAAAAGGGTGGTTATGACCACTAAGAATGAAAATATTATTAAAAGACTTGTGAAAGGAGGCATCCTTTAGAGGATTCATCTAATGTGGACACATTTTGAAGAGTTTCCAAGGCACCTTTTGGAGATTTATAAAAGAAGGAAGTTTTTATCCTTTAGAGGATTCATCTAATGTGGACACATTTTGAAGAGTTTCCAAGGCACCTTTTGGAGATTTATAAAAGAAGGAAGTTTTTATCCTTTAGAGGATTCATCTAATGTGGACACATTTTGAAGAGTTTCCAAGGCACCTTTTGGAGATTTATAAAAGAAGGAAGTTTTTATCCTTTAGAGGATTCATCTAATGTGGACACATTTTGAAGAGTTTCCAAGGCACCTTTTGGAGATTTATAAAAGAAGGAAGTTTTTATCCTTTAGAGGATTCATCTAATGTGGACACATTTTGAAGAGTTTCCAAGGCACCTTTTGGAGATTTATAAAAGAAGGAAGTTTTTATCCTTTAGAGGATTCATCTAATGTGGACACATTTTGAAGAGTTTCCAAGGCACCTTTTGGAGATTTATAAAAGAAGGAAGTTTTTATCCTTTAGAGGATTCATCTAATGTGGACACATTTTGAAGAGTTTCCAAGGCACCTTTTGGAGATTTATAAAAGAAGGAAGTTTTTACATTTGAAGTGGGTGCTTGAAGTGGGAGAGAGTGTTGGAGTCCTGAGAAGAAGATCGTGGAGAATCTTGTGGAGAGATTCATGAACCACAAAATTTACTTCTTCCTTTTATTTTTTAGTTTTATTTTGAGAGTTGAGAGTGTTGTAAAAGAGAAGAGATTCAAAGAAACTTCAAGAGTTTGGTAGAGGATTTGAGATAAGTTTTATCTTTTATTTTAAACTACTTTTGGTTTTAATATAGACTTCTTATTGGTTTAACAATGATTTCTACTTTTAAACTAAAGTGTGGTTTCATTTTCTCCATGAATTCTGAGTAGTTTTCTTTATCTTTCTCCTTAAAATGATAAGTAATTAAAGTTTGGATGGAAGTTGTGGAGAGTATTGATCTTTAATGTTGGAAGAAGTTGTGATGATTTAAATCCATGAACTTCATTTACTTCTTGATTTGATTAATCCAGATGTTAAAATTTATTGTGAAACATGTAAGAACCGGGTTGGTGTTGTCTCAGTCAACAATTGGAATGAATCACATAAGGTTGTATAGAATTGCGTATTGTCTCAGTCAATAATTGGAAAGAATCACATGAGGTTGTATGAATGAAAATGTAATTCTTATGTCAGTCAACAATTGGAAAGAATCCCATGAGGTTGTATGAATGAGAATGTAGTTCATATAATTTAGTGCAAATAAATAGGAAAATATTCATTGAAGGGTGTAGAGTTAGAGGACTTTAAAGTGACAAGTTAAAGCCCCCAACTTAGTTTATTGCTCAATTAAAAATTGGAAAGAATCACATGAGGTTGTATGAATGAGAATGTAGTTCATATGATTGACAGTAAACAATTAGAAAGAATCACATGAGGTTGTATGAATGAGAATGTAATTCATATGATTTAGTGGCTGGTATTGTCTCAGTCAACAATTGGAAAGAATCACACGAGATTGTATGAATGAGAATGTAGTTCATATGATTGAGTGCAGGGAAATAATCATTGAAGGGTGTAGAGTTAGAGGACTTTAAAGTGACAGGTTAAAGCCCCCTACTTGGTTTATTATTTTAGGTTATGATATGAGATGTTAGCCCCCAGGAGGAGGGAATCGAGGGAACTCTAGAGTGAGAGCTAGTATCTTTTTCGCCTAGCCACGAGATGTTAGCCCCCAGGTGGAGGGAATTAAGGGAACTCTAGAGTGACAACTCGTATCTTCTCTGCCTAGCCGATCTTCAGAACTATTCAAACTTTAAATTAGCCAATGTTCTTTATAACATCTCTAGTAAGGGTAAATAATATAATTGCTCATATTTGACACAACACAATTTGCATACTTCCACAACAGAATTTTTATACTTATTACTGATTCATGATAAGGAGAAAAATATTTTTTAAATTTAGTACTTTTCTTTCACATAAACTCAAGTTATCTTTTTAAATTGGCACTGTTCAGTTAATATATCAAAAATACTAAAAAGATTTGAATTTTAATACTGTGAAAATATTTGTTGTTTAAGTAATTGTATTTTTAGAATAGAAAGTTGTTGTTCAAAAGAGCATATTACGTATTTTCCCTGTGGGTTCGACATTCAAGTCTTAATAAAAAAGTTCTACATTACTTGATAACGATAGGTATACTTGCGCAACATCCCAATATATATATATATATATA
>JXCR01148719.1:65929-120447 GCA_002079205.1 Phalaenopsis hybrid cultivar | reverse complement strand
TATATATATATATATATATATATATATATATATATATATATATATATATATATATATATATATATATATATATATATATATATATATATATATATATATATATATATATATAAATTGAAAAGTTAAATTCTTATTTTCTTCATGATCAAGTTTTTGGCACTGTTGTAAAATAAGGAAATATAAGTAAAAATTATAATTAAAATCATTATTATACTGTTGCAAATAGACAGTCGGGATCACTACTACAACAGGTTTTTGAATACTACAATGAAGTTCATCCACTACAACGCTTGTATAATATCTTAAAGGTTTAAACTCTTAATTAGTTTCAGCATTTTGATTATTTTGGTTTGTTATTTCTTAAAATTTTTGGTCTTTTTCTATATTTTTTATTTTTTTGATTTTTCTAGCTATTCTTTTCAATTCAGAATCGTAGGGAACTATTCCTTTAGAACCTAAACTATGCATAAATTACTACAAAAATAATTTAAAATCACACAAACAAAAACTTTATATAAAAACAACACTATAATATTCCTATAATAAATCTAAAATTTTAAATAAGGCTTTCTAAAAATAGGAATTTACTTTCTAAAAATTTCTTCAAAAAATTTTATTTTGTCACATAATTGATGTGCCCCTAGTGTGTGTTGTTTTTCTATGTGTTCTATGTCAATTTAAATCCACGGTAATAGTGCCAAGAAGTTGACCCATCCTTAAAATTACGCAATAATTTAGCTTTTCAAAAATATGGCCAACAACTTGACCCAATTTATATTAAGTATTTAATGTGCAAAATAGAAATGTTATATAAAATAATTCACACACTAGGAGTTCTACGCAAGTGCACATATCGCTTCAAGTAATGTAGGGCTTTCTTTAAAACCCCAGTATCGATTCCACGAAGAAGCAAGATAAGAAATCCCTTAGGCTAATTCTAGTCTACTACTATAAATAATTAGTTTGGAAGGTTGATTAAAGTGATTTTAATGTATGCTAACGAAACTAAATTTACTAAATTAATTTCTAAAGTTTAAAGTTAAATTTACTAATTCTAAAAAGAGTTTTGTGATAAAGAGCTCAAATTTAAGAAAGTACCCTTCCCACTACGATGAATTTTTGGTTAATGATAGAGATAAATGGTTCAAATTTGTATTGTGTCAAATAGGAGCAGTTTTAATTCTCTTCCCTAATTCAGTGTTATAGATAATCATTGGCTAATCTCAGATTTAGTCCTTAACTCTTTGATTAGACTGAGAGGATACTGGCTCTCACTTTAGAGCTCTCAATTCCCTTTCCTTGAAGGCTAACACTCGCTTTAGTTCTTAAGCACTAAAATCAAATTGGGGATTTTAGTCTGTCACCCTAAAATCTCTAATTCTACGCCCAACAATGTATATTTTTCTATTTATTTGCACTTAATTCCATGAATGAAATAATCCTCCATAGAATTAAATGTGATTCTCACTCTATTGTAGACCACATACTTCATTTCCCGGATCATATGTTTCACAACATATTTTAACATTTCAATTGGCCAAATCAAAAAGTAAATTAAGAACGGAGTTAAAAAACCATCACAATTTATTTTATGTTTTAAAATGGTACATTCAAATTATCTTTTCATTTCACCATATCTCCGTGTAGGGAGAAAGATAAAGAAAACTACTCAAAACTTATGAGGAAGATACGACAAAACACATATTTTATATATAAAAATAAGTTTACAAAATAAAGAAATGAAAGAACACTAGAAGTTCTCTTGTAGTACTTTCTCTCTTTACAATCAACACTAAAATTCTCTCTTAGAAGTGTAATGAAGAAGAAACCTCTCACCTTCCTTCTCCTCTTACAATTCTTCAAGAAAATCCTCTCCACACATAAGAATTTACTCTACAACACACTCACACACACTCACGCACACACACACACACACACAAACCCCCACACACGCACACATGAGAGGCGCCAATCCCTCTTTTGTAAAGAGACACAAATTCTCTCATTTTTCCCAAGAGACAAATCTATTCATCCAAAAGACACGTCTCTTCATTCAAGAGTCTTCTCCAAGTGTCTAGATACATTGAATCACTTAATGGGGTGTTTGAATCACTTGGGAGCCTTATAGAACATCAAAATCCACCAAAAATTGATCAATAACCATCCAGGGCACTATCGTTGTCAGTCTGGGCGCCACTTTTCGTCACTTCTCTGGTCTCGGGCGTTGTTGGCGCTGGTCTGCAGCAGCTCTACTGTTTTGCTCCGTTTGGCTCCGTTTTAGCTCCATTTCATCCCATTTAAGTTGTGATTCATTTCTAACAAATAGACCTACAAAATAAGCATGAAAACAACCTTTCTTAAAGTGTAATTTCATTCAAAAATGTGTGAGAAGTGTAAATGAGATTAAGCATAGCAAGACATATCAAAATATGTCAGGATAGAATTTTCTTTCTTGCTCGTTTTTGCTCCAAATTGCATAGTTTTTGCTTCCTTTTCTCCAAAACTTCATTTCTTATCCCTAAAATAAAAAATATGTAAAATATCTTCCTTTAAAGTGTAATATCACTAAAAATCATTAAAATTGAGCATAAAATATATTTGAAAAAGTAGTCATTTTTTAGGCGTATCAGTAATGACGCCAAAAACTTGATCCCAATTTTATATGACAGTACGATGTATGCAGTTATAATTTTAATATTTTTATACTTATATTTCTTACTTTGCAACGATAGCCCAAAGCTTGATCTCTAGCAATAATTAGGCAAAAATTTGACTTCAAAAAAATAAGAATACAATTATTATATTTAAATATGGGATACAACGCAAGTATATGTATCCTTATCAAGTTGTATAAGACTTTTTGATAAAGCCCCAAATATCGAACCCAAAGGAAAAAAATACAATAGGCAACTAAAATCAGAAGAAATTAGATAATAAATTTTACTTTATAAAATATTCTTACTCAATCTATAGATGTTATAATAGAAATGAAAGTTCAATTTTTTTTGTAATTTTTTATAATTGAATGTAAAGTGAACTAACTAAACTTAACTAGATATTTGTAAGATGAAGACAATATAAATAAAATATTTTCTTCTTATCATGAATCAGTAACAAAAATAGGAATTCTGTTGTGAAATTATTCAAATTGTGTTATGTCAGATAGGGGCAATAGTATTATTTACCCTTACTAGAGATGCTATAAAGAACATTAACTAATTTAAAGTTTGAATAGTCTTGAAGACGGATACTAGCTCTCATTCTAGAGTTCCCTCTTCTCCCTCCACCCAGGGCTAACATCTTTAATCAAAACCTAAAACTATAAACCAAATTTGGGGCTTTAGCCTGTCACTCTAAATTCCTCTAATTCTACACCATTCAAAGCTTATTTCTCTATTTATTTGCGCTCAATCATATAAATTACATTCTCATCCATACAATCTCATGTGATTCTTACCATTAGTTGACTGAGACAATACCATCTCAGATCTTACATGTTCTCACAATAAATATTAACATCTTATTTGGCCAAATCAAGAAGAAAATGAAGTATAAGGCTTAAATTCATTACACCAACATTAAAGATTAATACTTCACACAACTTCCATCCAATATTTAATCACTTATCATTTTAATAAAAAAGATAAAGAAAACTACTCAGAATTCATGGAGAAAACCCAACCACACTTAAGTTTAAAAGTAGAAATCATGCAAACAAACTAGAAGTCTAAATTAAAATCAATTGTAGTTAAAAAGATAAAAACTTATCTCAAATATTCTCCACCAAACTCTTAAAATTCCTTTGAATCTCTTCTCTTCACTTCTCTTACAATACTCTCTACTTACACACTAGAACTCCTCTCTTCTTTTTCTCTCTAAAGGTATACTAATTAATCTAAGAGAGAGAGGCATCGGCAGTGCTGGCCGTGGTTCCTTTCAATTCAATTGAAGTCCTTTTATAATTTTTCAAAATGAGTCTTGGTGTCTCTTAAAAATGTGTCATATTCAATGAATCTTTCAAGATTTGCCTCCTTTTAAAAGTTAATTGAATGTATTTTTGTGTCCATTAACTATTTCTCATATTTTCACCAAGGGTTGCTTCAAACACCTCTTCCAAAATTCATCCAAATTCATTGAATCTTTGAGTAACTACTTCTGGCGCTTATGTGCGAGGTACTTGGCGCTTACGCGTGGCCTTCTCAGTTTTACTAGCGCTTAAACGCCAGTTCTGGTCGCTTAGGCACCACAGTTCATTTCCACACCTTCTTCATTTTTGCTGTAAATTTGATTCTTTTTCACTCCTTTCACCTTTTTCATTCATTTGATTGTACCTGAAATAAAAGCACACAAATACCTGGTGAGTCTTCTTATTCTACCACCTGAAACTTAAAATGCATGTTAAGGCAATTTATGAAGAGTAGGAAAGGTAAGTTCTGGTGGTTTTCCTAACCCCATGTCATATTTTGGTGAGTCCTTAAAAAGTTTAATTAAGGTTGATTCCATTGAGTAAAGAATATTAAGTTTAATAGGCCTTTGAGGTATCCAACAAGTTAGAAGGGGGAAGCAGATCCATGCCTCCCTCTCACCAACTGGTGAAAAGTCTCGAGTCCATTTGAACTTATTATGCTGCTTAATAGTTCATCCTGTAAATACCCTTATTGAATTATCCCTAAGAAAATGTCATTCAATTTAAGAATTATGTGGGTGAAGAACCTTAAAGGGGCAAGTTAGTGTAATTTGAGCACTTATAATTTTAATCCTAATTGGGCTTAGTGGTGTTTCAAGGATGTTCGATATGATTATGTTTATTTATCTAATCCTTTTTTAGTCAATTTTTTATTTAGCCTAAGTCACCACTAAGCCCTTAAGGCCTAATTCTCTAATCCTCATTTAGTCAATTTAGATTTGGCCTAAGTCACCACTAAGCCCTTAAGACCTAAATGAGGTGTCTTAATTTTTGAAAAGGGTTAAACTTTAGGTGGTCTTGATTCATAATTTGGATTTTATTTGAAAATCAAAATAGGGTGAAAAGGGTTAAGCTTTAAGTGGTCATGATTCATGATTTGGATTCTATTTGAAAATCAAAAATAGGGGTATTAAATTGATTAGTTATTGACTTCAAAAGTCATATTCCTAAGTCCAGGATCATTTAATTGTAATAAGCTTCCAAATTTTAATAGTTTAGAAATTTATTAATCTTAATTAAGAAAGTGAGATTGGTTTCTACCAATTAACCCCTTGTCTAATTATTAATCCAATTAAGAAAGTGAGATTGGTTTCTACCAATTAACCCCTTTGTGTTTCAAACATCAATTAAATTGGTTAAGATCAGAGGTTACCCATTTTCCCTCCTTGAACTAAGCCTAAATGTTAATTAAGGCTAAATTTACAAAACTACACATTTGCCCCTAAGGCTCTAACACCTCATAATTTGTCAAATTCAATTCAAATGACTTTAAAATTTTTATCCTACCTCATTCATGGGTCATTTAAGACATCAGATGAGAAAATATAATTTTTCAAAATTTAATTTAATTTATGTAATTATTTTTATGTAAGGATTGGATTTTTCAAAGAAAATTCCTAACTTGACCAAGGTAAATTATAATCCCTTGAAATTTTTACTGGAGGTAGAACTAGACAAGAGAAGCCTTTGGATCAAAGTTCATAATTTTTTGAATTTTCTGTGATTTATTAGAATTATTTTAAGTTCTAGGCTATTTAATAAAAATAAAATATTTTAAGTGGTGAAAATTAAGTTTTGTATTTTTGAAAAATCTCCCTAAGGTCAGAGAACTCAGAGGAGTAAATTTTATATTTTTTTATTTTTATTTGATTTATTGGAATTATTTTAGTGAAAAATTATTTTTAGCCTTTTAAAAGTTATTTTTAAGCTTTAAAATTAAATATCTTTATCTAGAAAATCAGGAAAAATATTCTGATTATTCCTAAGTGATTAGGAAATAATTTAGAGCATTTTCATGAGTTTTATTATTTTTATGATTTTTATGAATTTTTAATTAGGAAGCAATTTAGAACATTTCCATGAGTTTTATTATTGTTGTGATTTTTATGGATTTTTAATTATTCAAATATTTAAAATAGGCCAAAAATTAAGTTTTTATTTTAAATATTATTTTATTTTTAGAAAACATATTTAAAATAGGCCAAAAATTAAGTTTTTATTTTAAATATCATTTTATTTTTATAAAATACCTATTTAAAATAGGCCAAAAATCAAGTTTTTACTTTAAATATAATTTTATTTTTAGAAAATATTCCTGATTTTTAAAATAGGCCAAAAATTAAGTTTTTATTTTAAATATTATTTTATTTTTATAAAATATCCATGATAGGCCAAAAATTAAGTTTTTATTTTAAATATTATTTTATTTTTATAAAATATCCCTGATCATAGAACCAAAAATTAAGTTTTTATTTTAAATATTATTTTATTTTTATAAAATATCCCTGATCACAAAAAACTCAAAAAACTAAGTTTCATAATTTTTTGATTTATATTTTGATTTTTTTATAAAAATCATTCACAGAGAACTCAAAAAACTAAGTTTCATAATTTTTTGAGTTATAGTTTGATTTTTAAAAATCATTCAAGTGTGAACTCAAAAAACTAAGTTTCATAATTTTTTTAGTTATATTTTGATTTTTAAAAATCATTTAAGTGTCAAGGGTGTTTATCTTTAAAAATCAAGTTAAGTTGTCAAATGAACTCAAAATAATTTGAAATTTTTATGATGAGTTCTCTGAAATCAATTTAAGTTGTCAAATTGACTCCAAAATATTTTGAAATTTTTATGATGAGTTCTCTGAATCATAAATCACAGTGGAGATAAAAAGTCAAGTCATTTAAATGTTTAAATTTTCCAAGATTAATTATCTTAATGATTTAGTGTTTGTAAAATTTCAGGACATTTTAAATGACTTAAACCATGAAATTATTTCCAAAGGTTTCCCTAGTCATGGTGGACCTTCCAAATTTTTCTTAGGATTTTATAATTAATATGCTAATTTTCATGATTATTTCAAGGAAATGATGTGAAATAACTTGAAAAATATGGATCTATGTATAGGAACTTCATCTGACTTTAGCAAAATCAGAGGATGTTTCTCTTAACAGAGAACAACATGCCAAAATTTCAAGCCAAGGTGATGTGTCAATATGATGGAGAATCAAATGATTCTAAATAGTATTTAATTAATTAAAAATATTTTATGCATCAAATGCACCTAAAAAAATTATTCCACATTATTCTCCTCTGTTCACTGACCAAGAGAGTATTTTTATTTTATTTTTGTGATTTTTCTACACAAAGTTATGGATTTTCTAAGTTAGAGGTATTTAAATAAATAGGAAAAAGTCATATTTATCTATTTAAATAGTGCGTACAGACTAGATCCTAGGCAGCTCCGAAGGCATGCGTGGCGCGCTCTGGTTGGACGCCGCCGTCCACGTAGTTTGCTGACTCGGCCCGCTGTTTATGTCTCGAAGTGATGTCCGGCTCGATCTCCCCCGTCCATTTGATACACGCTCGATCAAACGGCTCCCCGTCATCATCCCTGATAGAATGATCCTGTGTCCTTCAATACACGCGCGGATAGACGGCATCCGTTCATCGTCCCCAATAGCCTTAACCGAGAATCAATTTGATACACGCTCGATCAAACGGCTCCCCGTCATCATCCCCGATAGAATGATCCCGTGCCCGTTCACACTAAAACCTTAAGATCTCTGCCTAGACTCAACCAAATCACTTTGGGTTTGATCCTATGACACTAAAACCTTAAGATCTCTGCCTAGACTCAACCAAATCACTTCGGGTTTGATCCTATGGATAAAACCGGCCATAGACTCAACCAAATCACTTCGAGTTTGATCCTATGGACTCGTCTAAGTGAGACGAACACATCCATACTGCTAAGGTACCATGAAATCAAGCTTAAGTCAACCAAATCACTTCGGGTTTGATCCTATGGACTCATCTAAGTGAGACGAACATATCCATACGCAACCAAATCACTTCGGGTTTGATCCTATGGACTCGTCTAAGTGAGACAAACACATCCATACAAACCAAATCACTTTGGGTTTGATCCTATGGACTCGTCTAAGTGAGACGAACACATCTATACGATTAATGAATCACTTCGGGTTTGATCCTATGGACTCGTCTAAGTGAGATGAACATATCTAAATGGTTAAGAGGATCACTTCGGGTTTGATCCTATGGACTCGTCTAAGTGAGACGAACATATCTATACGGTTAATGATCCCGTGACCGTCCACACTAAAACCCTAAGATCTTAGCCTAGACTCAACCAAATCACTTCGGTTTTGATCCTATGGACTCGTCTAAGTGAGACAAACACATCTATACGGTTAATAAGCTATGAAAGATGGACTCGTCTAAGTGAGACGAACACATCCATACGGTTAAGATGCCATGAAATCAAGCTTATGTAAATGGAGAACTAAAACCTTAAGATCTTAGCCATAGACTCAACCAAATCACTTCGAGTTTGATCCTATGGACTCGTCTAAGTGAGACGAACACATCCATACTGCTAAGGTACCATGAAATCAAGCTTAAGTCAACCAAATCACTTCGGGTTTGATCCTATGGACTCATCTAAGTGAGACGAACATATCCATACGCAACCAAATCACTTCGGGTTTGATCCTATGGACTCGTCTAAGTGAGACAAACACATCCATACAAACCAAATCACTTTGGGTTTGATCCTATGGACTCGTCTAAGTGAGACGAACACATCTATACGATTAATGAATCACTTCGGGTTTGATCCTATGGACTCGTCTAAGTGAGATGAACATATCTAAATGGTTAAGAGGATCACTTCGGGTTTGATCCTATGGACTCGTCTAAGTGAGACGAACATATCTATACGGTTAATATCACTTCGGGTTTGATCCTATGGACTCGTCTAAGTGAGACGAACACATCCATACGGTTAATTGCAATGAAATCAAGTTTAAGTAAATGGAGGATCAAAACAAGCTCGGGAGGAGGAGGAGTTTTATACTTTGATCAAGCTTAAGTAAATGGGGAATCAAAATAAGCTCGGGAGGAGGAGGAGTTTTATACCTTTGCTCTGAGGAGGGAGGCTTTGATTAGAGGTGGTCGACACGTTCGTCAGGGTCCAAGGAGGCTAGGGATTAAGTCCCTGGTCTTGGTGTAAGGCCTAAGTATGAATTCAATCACGGCCGGCAAGGAGGCTAGGGATTGAGTCCCTAGTCTTGGTATAAGGCCTAGGTATGAATTCGATCATGACCGGATTTGAGTGTTGGTCTACAGCTATGGTAGAGGCTCTGTGGAAGGGGAATTTGATGGGGCTTTGGCTTTTTTCACTCTTGTGAAGGTGTGGGCACAAGAAATTGAAGTTTGGTGGAGTGTGGAGGTGTATTGGGCTCTGTCCTAGTTTCCGACNAGGGTTCCATGTCTAGTTTTCTAGGAATAGTCAATAGGAAAAGTCCTATGGCTAGACCCTAGGCTACTAAATAGGAAAAATTAAACCTCAACAAAAATTGAGGTCAACTGTGACAAAAAATGATGTTGGCCATAATAGTCATTATGCAATTTGAAAAAACTTGAGTGGGGATGACACTTTATTGGTTGAAGGTGAACCCCAACTCTGTACAAAGTGGTAAGAAAAGTTCACAACTAAATTGATCTTTATAATGCACCAAGTCATTTCTAAAGAGATATGTTGCCCGACACTGACCTTTCACTGCACAAAGTCTCACAATGGAATCAAAAACATAATCAGCTCAGGCCTGAAGATATCCTTAGCACCTAAAGAAGAAGAATTACTTGCATAAATTATTCAAAGAGTTTGGGAGAAAATTTTGGGCCATTGAAGAGAGAAAGTGGAAGGACTGGAGAAAGTCATAAGGGAAGAAGATAACACGATACGACTTCTACATTCAAAATCTATTTATAGGATTTAAGTATGAAAGTCAAAGCACTTTGTCTAAAAACATGTCAATGCTCACAATACACATAAAGTACGACTCAATATAAAATAATTATTTTTTCAAAATAAAAAATTTATAATGGATTAATGAGAAATGAAATAATTTATAAGAAGTCCTCCTCTACTTAAGCTGATACATATTCTTGCTAAAGTAGCCTTTTAAATAAAAGTTAAATCAGTCCACCTGTTCGGTCTCATTAGGGATTTAATTCATGATGGCCTACCCTTGAGTGACCAGTTTCTGTCGGTCATCATATCGAGAAAAATAGATTCAATATATATATATATATATATATATAATTTTGAAAAATAATATTTTAATTTTGAAAATACGAGACTGAACTGATCCCATATAGACAATAGTTTAAATAAACGAGCATAACACTACAAGTGACATACATATCTCGAGGAATAGACATATCACTTATCTGTGAGGCTTGATTAAATAAACTAAAGAATTTATGACATCCGTTTTAGTCTGCAAATATTTATGTTGATCGACAAGTTCCCTTATCTAATATGAAAGATTAGATAGGGTTTATATTAATCTGGGTTCTAAAGTTTTTTCCTCTATTTAATATGAAAATTTAAATAGAGTTTATTTTAGGCTGGGTTCGGAAAAGCTTCTCTATAAGGGCAAGCCCCTATAGTTAATTACATCTTAAATGACCAAGGTCACCTAAGAAAACTCTCGATTTAGATCAAAAAATATTGTCTTCAAGAATTTCAAAGGGTAAGACTTTTCAAAGTTTGGACCAAGGAGTGTCAAATGGGAGAGGCTCAAATTTGGAACAATGTTATGGAATCCGAATGGAGAAAACTAGGGGTTGTCATAGATCCTAATGAGAACCTCAATGACTTCTAAAGCTATTCTATGGTTTGGCTTCAATTTAAAGAAGGAAATTATTGAATGTTTCACTCTACCAATTATTATTATTTAGTGCTTACATTTGCATGACACAATCATACAAATACATGGAAGAGAGGAAGATTTACGTTGTACCGGACGACGACCTTGGAGCCTAAAGCGAGTTAGGACTTATGCCACACAACATGATTGTACTGGAGCCTAAAAGAAAAAAAGTGAGGATTTATGTTGCATTAGGCAAACAACCTAAAAATCCTATGGCTTGTTATTTAATTCTAAGTAAAGATTTGTTGTTGTAGATCTGTTTGCTCTCTTGAAGTTATTATTATGTACATTCTCGTCGTGTTGCCGATGGAGTTAGCTCCAGGTTCCATGTCGTAGCAGTTTCAGGTTCAATGTTTCATGTAATTGTTGGCTTAGTGGTCTACTGCTGGGTACCTCATATAAAACCAGACTACTGTCATCCTATTCTAAAAGGTATAATACACGTAAAGGAACAGTATGATGTGTAGTAAAGGAAAGCAGCAATAAAGAAATTGCAGTAAATGTATAGTGAAGAAGAGCAGTAGAATGTATGGTAAAGAGAATAAAATGTTATAAATATAAAATAAACATGAGTACCTACCAAGTCTATTGCTCCTGTAAATGAGATTAGCATTGCAAGTAGAAACAAACAAGTAGAGAATTTAATCAGCAGGGTAGACATGCATGTATATGTGTGTAAAAGTCTAACAGTAAAGCATCTCACAGAAAACTTGAAGAAAAACCAAAAGTGACTCACAAAATAAGCTCAAAAAATACTAAAAAAACAAGTGGAAATCTTGAGGAAAATAACAAGTGAAGAATAAAAAGCCGAAGTGGACTATAGGAATTCATGTTCGGGTGGGCTCAGATTTTAGCATTCTCGAGGGACTCCGAAGGCAACTATTGGTCATCCAAGTGTATAAAGCCCAACTTTTAACTAGAAAATTCCAACAATATGAGCTTAAAAGAGCAGTTCTTAGCCCAGTACAAGTAATTGACAAGTGGATAATCAGATTGTATTACTTAAAGTTTATATTTTTTCATGCATATAAACAAAATAAATATTTATTTTAATAGTAAAAAATATTTTGTATGTATCTGTTCTTATTGTTGCATTTTATAAGTTTAATTCTCCACGATCCTAGATCTAAGGTACGAAACCCTAAATCAAATTGGTAGGGATCTAGCCTGTCACCCTAGAAACACCAATTTACACCAATCAAGGAATATCTCCTTAACATTGCATTAAATCTTTATGTGGTTTCTCCTATTTCTTAAAGCCATAACCCTCATGGATCTTATGAGTTTACAACAAATTTTAACATACCAAATGACCAGATTGATATGTAAATGAAGCATGAAGTAAGAACCATCACATTAAAAAAAGAAAAATGAATTCCATAACATTCAACATTCTACAAGTTCTACCTAAAAATCACAAGAGAAAAGTGTAGGAATTTCTATTAACAAAACTTGTTTGAAATAATAGAAAACTTCATTGAATATAAGCAAATCCACTGGATATATGCTTACAACAAGTACAAAATACTGAAGAACATAATACTTAGCATTTTTTCCTCTGAAAAAAGATGAAAAATCCCTCCAACAAAGTCTTCTGTTGATCCATACAATTATAATATCATCCCTTACAGATATCTCTCAAAATCCGCTCTTCAATCTCTCCAGAAAAGGTAAAAATCTACATTTCTCACCCCTATCTATGAACTTTATACCTTCTTGGAGAACTTCAGGACTTAGAAATGCCAAAAAAATCCTTTCTCCAGTGATTTTCCTATGAATATATCTCTAAGTTCGGGCATAACCGCTGAAGAAACTGCCAAGAACAGTTTTGGAGCTTAGGTGCCCGTCTGCGGTGCCTAGTTCCCGTTTTCTCTATTTTTTGGATGGAGACGGGATTTTGTGGTGTCGTCTTCTCTATTTTTTGGGCGAAGACTGGCACCTAGGTGCCACCCTACTGACAACACCTCCATTTGCTCGAATTTGCCTCTCTTTCACCTTGTTTCAGCTTCAATCCGTTCCAAGTGTTATACCTGCAAGATAAACATAAAAATGATTTTTCTTTAAAGTGCAATTTCATTCAAAAACTTGTGATAAATGTTAGGAAAATTAAGCATAAAAAAGATATATCATAATCTCCATCTTCTTCTTCTTCTAAGGCTATGGATAGGGAGATCCTTCGGGATCAACAACAAGGGATGCATTGGTGAAGCATCTTTAAGTCATTTTAAAGGGAAGGAAGATAAGTCTATTGTTTCTTTCTTATTGTATTTCTATTGTAAACATTTGGACAGTGAAATTAACTTGCTTCAATGATTTGGTGAGTTGTTTCTTTCATTCCTTCTGAGTAGAACTCATAGCTTACCTTGTGATGATCATGTAGGATGTGTTGAAATGTTAAGTGTTATGAATTTTTTTAAATTACTTAATGTAATGATTAACCTTCAAATCTTCATATACTTTTCATTTTGACCAAGTGAAATGTTAAAATTTATTGTGAACCATAATGACTTGGGAGAGCTATGGTGGAATCAACTAGGTTAGTCATGTTGAATTGTGGAGTATAAGTGGATATGCATCACAGAGAGATGCATATGTTAGAACAATAATCTTTATTGGTTCAAAATAAAATTTAAGGAATTAAAGTCATTTTAACTATTTTTCTTTGTGCTCGAAGAGGGTAAATAAGAAAGTTACTCCTATTTGCACTAGCTAAATTTATAATTAACACTTTACATTTTTTTCTTTCCACTTACATTATTACAAGGGAGGGTAGCTTTAGAGCCTGATATTCATCAATCCAAAACCTAGTTAAGGAAAATTTATACTTTTAACTTGATTTAAATACCATAAGATTAGTTTGTAGGACTTTAACCAAATCCAAATCCAGGCTAGGAGTGAAACTAGTAGGCTAGAACTTTTCTTATGTTCAATTCCCTCGTTCCTTGTGGGATTGACATTCAAGATTCAAACATATAATATTAATAAATGTGCACTTGTGTGAGCCTCCAAAGTGTAGTTGTCTCTCGAAGCACTATCAGTATGCAAATTCCCTCCTTCTGAGGTGGCAACCTAGAGGCATCATGCCCACTCTCAATGACCAAAATAGCCCTCAAAAGGTTTGGTTCGGCCAAGGGGGCTAACCAATATCGGTGTAGAAATTTACCTAGCATGGGTACATTGGATCGTGACACGGATGTGTTGGATCAAATTTTTTGGGCATGAGTGCAACCAAAATAGAACATAGATGCTTTAGGGTGCACTTGGTGAGCGCAGATGCGCCCAAAATTTGGCGCAGGTGCAACCAAAATTGGGTGCGATTTTCCGATACTCTCTATTTGCCAACATGATGGCAACACTAGTTTGGAGTGAGTTCACCCTAAAAAGGAAAGCACGGGCATGCCCCCGTCCAGGTGTGGAGGTCGGGCACAAGCCAGACGCAGATGTGCCCAAGCAAGATTCTCCCTTTGTGTATTTAACATGGGAGGGAAACTCAGGTGAACGTTTGCAAGCTATGGGACACTTTATATGAGTGGAATACAATCTCATTGGCACATGTACAAAATTTCTTGAACGTGTGACATCCAAAAATGATGCCAACATGATTCTTAACAGATCCTCATGTTGGTGAACCGTTGTTTGGTGGTATGGATGGAAATATAAATTCAACATTCTAGTTTTTTGGTTTAGGAATAAATTTTATTTTCACTTAATCATTTTCAATAGTCTTGCCTCATTGGAGTATCTCTCAGGTGGTTTAAGGTAGATGCATTCATCATAGCATTTTATTCATCAGTTTTGAAATGATGGCTGTCAAGTTTTAATAACTCTGCTAATATCTTTGGTTATCGTAAGTCAAGGGGGTATTTGGTCTCTCTTACACAAGTTTTGGAATCTTTACTTCCAATTGGTCTCTTTTGAACCTCACAATGAAAATTTTTAGGGACTTATTAATCTCGATGTTCTAGATAGATGTAAAATGTGATGTATGTGATTATATGCTTAATTTCCTTAATAATGAATCTCACTTTGCAACAAAACCAAAAACTTGATCCAAAGCAAAAGCAAGGTAAGTTTTTCACTATGAAGCAAATAAGAATACTGTTATAATATTTAAATATGGGATACTATGCAAGTATACATATCGCTATCAAGTAATATATGACTTTTTGATTAAGCCCCAAATATCGAACCCACAAGGATAACTAACAATATGCAACTTTACAAAATAACAAAAATTATATAACAAAATTTTACTTAGCAAAGTATTCTTACTTAAACTCTAGATACTATAATAGGAATAAAAACTTGATTCTTTTTATAATTTTTTATAATTGAAAATAAAGTAAGCAACAAATTAACTTAACTAAATACTTACAAGATGAAGGCAATATAAATAAAATATACTTTTCCTTATCATAAATCAGTAACAAGTATAGGAATTTTGTTGTGGAAGTATTCTAACTGTGTTGTGCCAAATAGGAGCAATAATATTTTTTACCCTTACTTGAGATGCTATAATGAACATTGGCTAATCTATAGTTTGAATAGTCTTGAAGACGGGTTAGGTAGGAAATATTCTAGCTCTCACTCTAGATTCCATCTTCTCCCTCCACCTGAGAGCTAACATCTCGTATCAGAACCTAAAACTATAAATCAAATTAGGGGCTTTAGTTGTCACTCTAAATTCCTCTAATTTCTACACCCTTCAAAGTTTATTTCCCTATTTATTTGCACTCAACCCCATGAACTACATTCTTATCCATGAAATCAAATGTGATTTTTACCATTTGTTGACTGAGAAAATATCATCTCGCATCTTACATGTTCTCACAACATGTATTAACATCTTAATTGGTCAAATCACTAAGTAAATGAAGTACAAGGTTTAAAATCATCACAACTTCTTCCAACATTAAATTTTAATACTTCACGCAACTTTCTTTCAATACTTAATCACTTATCATTTTAGGGAAAAAAATAAAGAAGACTACTCAAGAATTCATGGAGAAAACACAACCACACTTTAGTTTAAAAGTAGAAATCATGCATACAAACAAGAAGTCTAACTGAAAACCAAATGTAGTCGCAAAGATAAACACTTATCTCAAATTCTCTCCACCAAATGTATTGAAGTTCCTTTGAATTCTCTTTCTTCACTCACAATACAAACTAAAACTCAAAATAAAAATAAAAGGTGGCCGGCCACGGCGGCGATGGGCGGTGGCGCTGGTTTCTTTGGATGGATGGATGATGATTGCCTAGCCCCTTCTTTTGATGATCCAAGTCTTATTTGATAAAAATCCAAGGGGTGCCTTGGTGTCTCTTCAAAATGTGTCTCCATTCAATTAATCTTCAAGAAGTTGTCTCCTTTTAAAAGCCAATTGATGAATTTTCATGTCTATGAACTATTCTCATGTGTTTACGAAGGGTTACTTCAAACACATCTTCAAAAATTTATCCAAATTCAATGAATCATCAAATAACTACTTCTAGCACTTAAGGGCAGGGCACCTGGTGCTTAGGCACTGCTCTCTATTTGACTAGCGCGTAAGCGCCAGTCTTGGGCTTTTAGGTGCCTCAGTTCATTTTTGCACCTTCTTAATTTTTGCTTCAAATTTGATCCTTTTTTACACATTTTATCATTTTTCATCCATTTGATTGTACCTGGAAGAAAAACCCACAAGTACATTTCATTAAAGCACAATATCTCAAATGTATATATATAAATGAGTACAAAAAGACTATATATTTTAGGTATATCAAAATCCCCCAAACTTAAAATGTTACTTATCCTCAAGTTACACTCCATTCTTTTAAAAACTAAATAAGTAGATGATGATGTTAGTATCTTTATGAGTTGCTAAAATTTTGATGTAGATATATAGTAATCCAATTTAGAGAAAAAAGTTAGTAAATGAGACCAACTTAGAGTTTAGAAAATTTTAATGCAAAGAAGTCTGAAAATATGAGTTCCTATCTAGTTCAGAAATATTACAGATTTTCCAAATATAGAATTTAAGCATTCTATCATCTCCACTTAAAAATTTTTATTAAGCATAAATTTACTTACTATATTATATCTTTAAGCTTAAGAGTTTCTCAAGTCGTATACTTTAAAAAGATCAGATTTGGAACCAATTTTTGATTAGGCACTAATCCTCAAGCTTCTCCTCCATTTTTCAACTTTTCTTTTCTTTTTTTTTTCTTTTTTATTTTATTTTATTTTATTTTTTACAGACAATGATTATTATATTCTGATAGACCTTTAATGATTTTGAATTCCACTCCTCCTTTCCTAAAGCAAAAAAGTTGATATATTTCTTTTACTTAAAAACCTAATAATAGTTTTTGAAAATTACTTTCAATAAAGGAAATTTAAGTTTTGAAAATAAAAGTCTAATTCTTCTACATTTTTCTAAAATATAATTTCTCCTACTAAAGATAGTTACATAATATTTATCATATTCCACACAAAAAACTTTTAACTTAAAGTTTTTCTTCACNATTACAACAAATATATCACATCTTCAATCTTTATTCTATAAAATTGAAGCCTTTTTCTAAATATTTTTTTTTTTATTTTTCTAACTTTCTGTCACACCTCAACTGACCTTTACTAAGGTCAAACAGTCATGCAACAAAAGCGGATGACATAGTAACACACAATTCCCATCAACACTAATTCTGATTAACACAAATCATGACTTAGTGAGAGATGAATTAGTTAGAAATCAAATTTGATACAGCGTTGTATTAAATTGTAAAAAGTAATCAATTTAGAAAAAAATAGTAAAACTAAGTTATAATTTAGTAATTAAATTATAAATCCAATTATACTAATAATATAAATATACTTTTATATATCAATTTGATTGATATAAAATACAAAATTCTGTAAAATGTAGATCAGATAGATTATGGAGGATGCAAAAATTTTGGTATATTACAAAATACACATAATTTATCAATTTTGATATTTTCGTGTATTACAATACTCCCCTCATAAAAATTTTGCCCTCAAAATTTCTAAATAATTACCCAAACAGATAGATAAATTTTTGTCTCATTTCTTGTTCTCTTTACCAAGTAGCTTCTATTTCTGGTATGTGCTTCCATTTTATCTTAACACAAGAAATTTGTCTATTCCCCAACTTTTTAATGTCAGATTCTAAGATTCTCATAGGCTCTTCAAGATATGTTAAATCATTTTACACCTCAAGATCTTTATGGGAAATTATCTGGCTTGAATCTGCAACCAATTTCCTTAACATGGTTATTTGAAGNTCCCCAACTTTTTAATGTCAGATTCTAAGATTCTCATAGGCTCTTCAAGATATGTTAAATCTTTTTACACCTCAAAATCTTCATGGGAAATTATCTGGCTTGAATCTGCAACCAATTTTCTTAACATGGTTATTTGAACGTGGAGAATTCAAATTTACTACAGTGTTGTATTAAATTGTGAACAAAAGATCAAATTAGTGAAAAGTGAAAATAGTAAAATTAAGTTACACTTAACTAATTTAGTAATATAATTTATGAAGCCAACTAAACTAATAATATAATATTCTTTTATATACCAATTTGATTAATATAAAATGCAAAATTTTATAAAAAAATAGTTCTTATAATTTTGGGGGATGCAAAAAATTGAGTATATTATAAAATACACNAACTAATAATATAATATTCTTTTATATACCAATTTGATTAATATAAAATGCAAAATTTTATAAAAAAATAGTGCTTATAATTTTGGGGGATGCAAAAAATTGAGTATATTATAAAATACATATAATTTACCTAATTTGGTAATTTTGGGAATTACATTTTGCATTAACTTTAAATAGAAGTATCAATAATTAAAATTGTGTAATATGCAAAAAGGTATACAACCTTATTAGCAAACCTACTGTGATTTCAAGCAGACAAATCAATTTTTTAATTAGCTTTGTTTAACATAATAATTTCCATAGATCTATCAGCTCACCTAAATTAAATTAGTAACAAAAGAGTAACGAGTGCAATCAAACCAATCATTAAATAATTTAACAAACTCCATTTGTGCAATTTAATTGAAGTTGGACTACATAAACATGATTCCAAAGACTAAGGCATCAAATGGAGATCTTAGTCCTATAATTCAAATTATGTAAGTACAAACATAAATAGTGATTAAGTATAAATAATAAAAGGCACGCTAAGGTGGATCTACTTATGATTTTTATTGATTTAGAAAAAGCTAACAATAAGGTTCCAAGAGATATCCTTTGGAGAATTCTTGAGAAGCAAAGTGTTGATATGACTTATATTCAAGTCATTAAGGATATGCATACAAGAGTTGTTACTTGTGTTCGAACATAAAGAAGATTGACCAAATATTTTCCTAATTCTATTGGTCATTATCGACTTCAAGCCCATATCTTTTTGCTTTAGTTATGGATGGTCTTACTGGACACTTATAGGAGGATGTACCTTGGTGTATGCTTTTTGCTAATGATATCCTTCTCGTGGATAAGACGAGAGAAAAAGCTCAAGAAAAACTTGAATTATGGAGGTCTACCTTGGAGTATAAAGGCCTTCATTAGAGTAGAACTAAAACTGAATACATGGAATGTAATTTTAGAAATAGTAGCTCAAGTGATAGAAATATAGCTATGGGTGATCAAATTATTAAAAGGTGTGAACGTTTTACATTTCTTGAGTCTATTGTTCAAAGTGATGGTGATATTGATGGGGATGTTATTAGTAGAATTCAAGTTGGTTGGTTGAAGTGGAGGAATACTTCGGGCCTATTGTGTGATAGAAAAGTACCGCTTAGATGGAATGAAATATTTTATAAGATGGTGATGAGACCCGCAATGCTCTATGGCGTNGAGATGATCGGGAGAGGTTTTGTCGATCAGAAATACCATTGGAAGATGATAGGATTATCAATCTACAACGCACTTCTAGGGCTTCTAAGCTTTCTTCCCTTTAGCTACTGCTAAATGTTTTTTTTTTTTTTTACCACGAAGGAGATGCGTCCAGATTTCTTGGCTTTTTTTTCCTTTTAAAGGAAAATGTTTTCTTGGATTTAAGTATGTATTACAAAAAAATTTAGATTTTATATGTCAAATATTAATGTATAATGAGGCCCCTCAAGTTCGGTACGTGTCAGCAGATCAATCTCATGCAAGAAGAGCACAAATATTTGGTGCAAAAAAGGTCCAACGGCGAGAATCGAACGGATGACCACAGTCGAACGACCAACTAGAGGTTGTCCCATTTGATGATTGGTGGACCAGGGGACCAACCAACACAAAAGATGACCACTTAGGGGGCATTAGATACTGGGAAGATTTGTCGAGAACACACTAAGAGGCAAATTTTCCAAGATCGACTTGTGAATGCCAACCGACAAACCAATATAATAAGAGCACCCGACATTTTACAAAATGATTCTAATTTTCTATAAATATAAATGAGGTATACCAAATACATAAGTAATTGTTTTGTACTCGATGAAAAACTTTTTCTCCTTCCTATACTCAATTAATGGGCGTGACTCGTTTTCCGAGAAGGTGTGATGACCGTGACGTCGTTTCACTAACAAGAAGGCGGGTAACTCAGGTAGAAGAACCCCTAGCCAAAAAAACCGCTAACAACATGGGTTGCATTCGTGCTTTTGTAAATAATTAGCTCAAACAATAGATGATGGAGGCAATCAGAAGCGCGCTTACCCCAGAAAGGACGCAACCATCGTGACAAGCAACATCTTATCATCCACAAAGAATGATTGTCCTAAACGTAAGAAGAATTCTACCAATCCTTGAAGGTGGGCAAGGTAGTCATTACCCCGACAGTACGAGTTCTATATCGCTTGACCATTTCAGGTACGAATACACCATGCCCTGCACAACCGGACAACACTTTTTCCAGGCAATTCTATGAAGTTGATCCCCTCGACCACTTCAGGATCCCAACCCTAGAGCTTATCGAGGACGGTCAAACTCAGCCAACTGCATCGCTTCTTTCGAGTTGGATGTGTGCTTGTTAAAGGTTAGCAGCATTTTCAAGTGTCGTATGTTCTTTACCACACTAAGGAAAGTAGCCTTATGATTATTCAACTGACTTCCAATAAGGACGATTACCTCATTCGCAGACTTCAAAAGGATATTTGTAGCTCATTTTGGCAGCACACAAAAGCCCTAAAGGAACTCACAAGTCCTCTTTTAGTTGCGCCAAGGCAAAGTGAATCCCTATGTACCTTCACAACCTATTTTTAGATGGAAATGTTGAGCGTACGAGATTTAGAGCCTACAATCACTCATGTTGCCCTTGCCAAAGGGCTTAAAGAAGGCCATTTTCATTATGCATTAGATCTACAACACCACCCCAAGACATTGGTTGAGCTACTAGAGCTCGTCAATAATCACATCTAAGTAGAGAAATACAACACCTATTTTTTGCCAACATTGACAGCCCAGCAAGTACCCTCTAAAGAGGAGTGCCAGTAGAGAAGGTTAGAAACCTAAACGCAACTTTCATCTACCTACCATAGCCCATCTCAGGGATTCAAAATTATATTCCAACAATTGGGCAATAGATAAAAAGGAATATTTCTAAGAAAATATAATCCATTATTCTACGTTATGATTAGACCATCGTGATGAGAGGAGGTTATCGCCTCCAGCACATGAACTCCCTTAGCCTATTGTCCGCCGCTTTCATGTTTAAAAAATCAATTTTGATATTTAATATACATATACTTTGATTTTGAAAATAGTGTTTTAATTTTTGAAAAATATGAGACTAACAAGATCTCATAAATTTGATATTTTAAGTGATCGAACACGACATTACAAGCAATACACTGTCCTGAAGGATTGGTTTGCTACTTGACAGTGGTTTTGATCATATAAACTAAAGAAATTTATGACATCCGGTTGGTCTGCGAACCTTGTGTTTGACCAATAGATTCCCTTAGCTAATATATAAAGATTAAGCGGGGTTTATATTACCTGGTTTATTAAAGTTCTCTATAAGGGCAAGCCACTATAGTTAATTACATCATAAATAACCGAAGTCGTTTAAGAAAACTCTCGATAAAGATCAGGGGCTTCATCCTCAAGATATTCAAAGTTTGGGTAGCAAGTGAAAAAGGATCAAGTAAGAACAATTATTTTAGGAATCAAAGGAGTGAAGACTAGGGGATGTCACGGGACAGAGGCGAACCTCAGTGGCTTCCCAAGCTATCCTACTATTAGTCTTTATATTTTTAAAGCGAAATCAATCATGTTCAATCCTGCCAATTAATAATTATAAGGCTTATACTTGCATAATATCTAACTATGCAAATGGTCTGAAAGATAAAAGGATTTACGTCGTATCGGACGATTACCTCAAAATCCTATGGCGAGTTAGGGCTTATATTGCACAATGTACAGAAGCCTAAAAGATAGAGTGAGGGTTTATGTCGCACCAGGCAGACTACCTCAAAATCCTATGACTTGTTTGTCTAATTTTAAGGAATGGTTTAGCTAATGTAGACCTATTTTGTTATTGTAGATCTTGGTCCTCCACTTGAAGCTCGCTTCAAGCTCCTCGTTGAGGTAACTGCTTCAAGGATTATGTGTGTTATGAATTATGATCGTTTAAGTTTTATGTTTTGGTTTTATTTGTCATTGTTGTTCAAAAATTTGAGGGAGAATTTTAATTTAAGGGACACCGGTCAAGATCCCACGGTCCTTCATCCCAGCATCACTATTTTCTCTTGATTTTACTTAGCCTAAACAAGCGGTTAAACTTATTTAGAATGAAGAAATCTCCCTAGCAACCATAGGTTACCTCGTGTGAGAGATCCTTGTAAGCTCAATAGGAGTAAGTTAAGTGAGTTCAAAAGGTTTAAATGTGTATTATTATTTTTGAAAGTGTATTTTTGTTGTTTTGTCTTGCAAGTAAAACAAAGCATACATAAGTAAGAAAATGTCATAAGGTAAAGTAGTAAAAGTACAATAAATAAATTGTAGGGTGCGTACCTAGTTCTCTTGCTACAACTTGATACACCAAAATAATGTACTATTTTATTTATACATTTTATGCTTATTTTTGTGATATTTCACTTTAAAGAAGGGTATTTTCATATTTTTTTGTTACAGGTATATTAATTTTAGACATTTGGAGCAAAAATTAGCAAAAAGGAGGAAATTTGGTGGTAAAAT
Organism: Phalaenopsis hybrid cultivar; assembly: GCA_002079205.1. NCBI lineage: Eukaryota > Viridiplantae > Streptophyta > Magnoliopsida > Asparagales > Orchidaceae > Phalaenopsis > Phalaenopsis hybrid cultivar. The sequence goes on along the minus strand of JXCR01148719.1, from coordinate 97,317 downwards.
GGAGATTTTCATGATCTTGGCGTCAGAGGTGCCATTTTTTGGAGAGCTGGTGCCATAAACTGCCTCAGAATGTCATTTTACAGAGAAGCACCAGAAGTGCCAGAATTGGCACCAGAGGCATCATAATCCAAAGAATAGCACTGACTTCATTAAGCTGGCGCCAGAAGCGCCCAAAATGAATTAAGATGGAGTAAAGCAATTCATGACTATTTTTTAGCTCCATGAAGTGGTTCAATGTATCTAAATACTTTACAAAGGCTCTTTAATAAAGAGATATGCCTCTTGGATGAAGGGACTTGCCTCTTGGTGTTAAAAGATGTGACTATTGGGGGGAAAATTGGAGGGAATTTTGAATTCATTTTGAAAGGAGGCTGGCTCTGATATTGATTCTCTTTATAGATGTCAATGTGATGTATGTGATTAATGTTTAATTTCCTTAATTATAATTCTTAACTTGTAACAAAGCCAAAAAATTGATCCCAAGCAAAAGCTAGGAAAATTTCTAATTTCAAAGTAAGTAAGAATACAGTTATAACATTTAATATGGGATACTATGCAAGAATGTGTATTGTTATCAAGTAATATAAGAATTTTTTATTAAGCCCCGAATATTGAACCCATAAGGAAAATATATTATGCACTTTATAAAACAGAAGAAATTAGATAACGAAATTCTACTTAGCAAAATATTCTTACTTAAACTCAAGATACTAAAATAGAAATGAAAGTTTGATTCTTTTTATAATTTTTGATAATTGAAAATAAAGTAAGCAACTAACTAATGTAACTAAATAATTGCAAGATGAAGGCAATATAAACAAAATATTTTTTTCCTTATCATGAATCAATAACAAGTATAGGAAGTCTGTTGTGGAAGTTTTCTAATTGTGTTGTGCCAAATATGAGCAAGAAGATTCTTTACCCTTACTAGAGATGCTATAAAGAACATTGACAAATTTATAGTTTGAATAGTCTTGAAGATGGGTTAGTCAGGGAAGATACTAGCTCTCACTCTAGAGTCCCCTCTTCTCTCTCCACCTAGGGACTAACATCTCGTATCATTAAAAATATAAGTCAAATTGGGGGTTTTAGTCTGTCACTCTAAAGTTCTCTAATTCTACACCCTTCAAAGTTTATTTTCATATTTATTTGCACTTAATCCCATGAACTACATTTTCATCCATGAAATCAAATGTGATTCTTACCACTTGCTGACTGAGACAATGCCATCTCTGATCTTACATGTTCTCACAATAGATATTAATATCTTAATTGGTCAAATCAAGAAGTAAATGAAGTATAAGGTTTAAAATCATCACAACTTCTTCCAACATTAAAGTCTAATTCTTCACTCAACTTCTCTCCAATACATAATCACTTATCATTTTAAGGAAAAAGATAAAAGAAAACTACTTAGAATTCATGGAGAAAGCACAACCACCCTTAAGTTTAGAAGTAGAAATCATGCAAAGAAACAATAAGTCTAAATTAAAACTAAATGTAGTCACAAAGCTAAACACTTATCTCAAATCTTCTCCATCAAATGTCTTGAAGTTCCTTTGAATTTCTTCCTTCACTCACAATACAAACTACACTCAAAATAAAAAGAAAAAGTGGCTGGTGGCAGCGGTGGCGATTACTTTGGATGGATGGACGATGACTGACTCGCTTCTTCCTTGGATGAACCAAGTCTTCTTTTATAAAAATCCAAACGATGTCTTGGTGTCTCTTCAAAATGTGTCCACATTCAATGAATCTTCTAAAAGTTGCCTCATTTCAAAAACTAATTGAATGAATTTTCGTGTCCTCTAACTATTTACCACTTTTTCACCAAGGGTTGCTTCAAACACCTCTCCAAAAATTTGTCTGAATTCAATGAATTATCAAATAACTACTTTTGACGCTTAAGTGCGGGGTACTTAGCGCTTAGGCACGACTCTCTCTATTTAACTGATGTGTAAGCGTCAATCTTGGGCGCTTAAGCGCCTAAGTTCATTTTTGAACCTTCTTCATTTTTGCTCTAGATTTGATCCTTTTTTCACTCCTTTTACCATTTTTTCTCTATTTGATTGTATCTGAAAGAAAAACACACAAATACATTTCATTATAGCGCAATATCTTCAATGTTACTTGTCCTCAAGTGACACTTCAATCCTTTAAAAACTAAATAAGTAGATTGTGTATATGAGTTTCTAAAATTTTGATGTAGAAATATAATAGTTTAATTTAGAAAAAAAATCAGTGAATGAGACCAACTTAGAGTTTATAAATTTTTAATGTAAAGAAGTTTAAAAATAGTTTCTATCTAGTTCAGAAATATTGTAAATTCTCCAAATATAGAGTTTAGACATTCTATCTTCTCCACTTAAAAAATTTTATTAAGCATACTTTTATATATCCTTAAGCTTAAGAATTTCTCAAGTCTTATACTTTAAAAAGATCAGATGTGGAATCAATTTTAGATTAGGCACTAATCCTCAAGCTTTTCCTCACTTTTTCAACTTTTTTTTTCAAGCAAGGATTATTATATCTGGATAGGTCCTTAATGATTTTGAATTCCACTCTTCATTTCCTAAAACAAAGCGTTGATATATTTCCTTTACTTAAAAACATAATAATAGTTTTTGAAAATTACTTTCAATAAAAGAAATTTAAGTTTTGGAAATAAAAGTCTAATTCTTCTATATTTTTTAAAAGTACAATTTCTTCTACTAAAAATAGTTACACAATATTTATTATTTCCACAGTAAAAAATTTTTAACTTTACGTTTTTCTTCATTACTATAAATTTTAACTAAATTCTCTTACTTATTTGTATATTCAAAATTTTACTTCCCTAATATAACTTCATATACATGATCATTTTTCTTCAAATCAAAATCAAATTTATTTAAAGTACATTTGAGAACAAAGAAATTTCAAGTTTTTTAGAAAATATTTCATGCCCCCCCCCCCAAGCTTAAATTTTTAATAAAATAAAACATTTTAGCATCATATATAAATAGATAGGAATGAATATTAAAAAAGACATACAAACAAGAATTTTTACTTTCTAAATATACAAGTACAGAAAATTAAAAATAGGAGTAAAAATTAAATTTTAATTTACTTAACATAAAGAAATTCATTCACACTCACACTAGTAATAGGCTTGAGTGGCTACAGCTTGCTCGCATAATGAAAAGATCAAGGATGTGAATCACAAACCTGTAGTAGCAGCAGCAATGGTAGAACTGTTAATAACACTATGAATCAAAGCTCCAATGTCGATGGGCTTGAATTGTTGAATACAATAGTTCAAAGTTGCTCGATCACGGGTCACTTCACTAAGATGATTGGTGGGCAGCAGACGGGCAGAAATGAAGTAATGTCATGCTTTTGATGGGGAATCTAACTTTGAAGTGGGGAAGTTGACTCTTATTACATTAGTAATTTTCCATAATCCTCTTTCTCTAGTTAACGATGAAATAATCTTGTCCAACTCCTCCTCAGTTGGACTATAGTTTGAATAAAAACATAAAGTGCTCAGGGGCAAATGATTAAGCTGATTTATTAACTCAGGTGAAAAAGGTATTGTCTTTCCTCTAACCATGACTCATTCTTCTTCAACCTTGGGAAGCTTTCCATAAGAATCCCTAACAACAGAAATAATTGTCATAGCAGAAAAACAACAAAACCGCTCCCACTGACGTCGAACAATCGAATCCTCTACAGCTCATCCTAGACTCTTGAAACAACGCTCAGGGATCAACTTTCTTGATTGCAGTTCATCACTGTATCGATCCTGCTAACAAAGTTGCTTGAATTAAATTTGGCTTTTCCCTTGCTCCTCTTCATCCTTGGTGCCATTATAAAATTCACAATAAATTCCAAATTCAACTCTAAATCATTAAACTCAACTCCTAAAAACTTAAACTACTAAATCTATGTATTTTCCATTGTTTTTTATCAAATTTTTACAATGAATTGTGACTTTTGGGGAGATCCATAATGTGCTCAAAATACATAGTGAAACTCAAAATTTTCTTACATAGAAGTGAAGCTCTTACCTCAAGAAGATCAAATCTAACAAAATTTTCTCCAAACCACCAAGAAATTTTCAAATTATGGGATGCCCTAATCTCAAAATCACGAACTCAAGAGGTAGAGGACGACGTTGAGTGAAAGAAATGGAGATTTTCATACCAATTTATCACTTTAATGGCACTTAAGCGCGAATGTTTTGGCGCTTAGATACCTGTCTCTCGGTTTAGGCAACGCTTAAGTGCAGGGTCTTAGCGCTTAGGCACAAGTGCACAAATTTTGATTTTTTTTTTGTTTTAAGCAAAATGCACTTCTAACCTAAGTCAAACAACTCTACAAGGCCTCATAACTCTTTAATAACTATTTTCTTCCTTTTCAACTCTCCTCTTTCTCAAGATTCACCAATCTTAACTAATTAGATTCAACACTAAATAACATAAAATTTCACACAAACAAACACTTATATTCATTCACGTACAATACATAGGGTCTCAATCGAAATAGAATTGGATGAGAAAATTCCTAACACAAACACTAAACAATCTTAACATTAAAAACACACTAAACAAACCTAACATTAATAAACAAACACTAAACACACAAATGCTGAACAAAGAACTTAATTCCACTCTCCATTCAGTGGAACAAATTATGGCCTATCATTAGTCTCTCCTTTAACATTTGGAATGTAAATATGATAAAAGGGACGGTGGTTAATCACTCTGGTTGAATCTTCTTCAATCCATTTATTATTTAGATACAAAGCCTTGTCCACTTCTTCTATAAAACTTGTATGACTAAACTACATCTTATGATGTCATCCCATATGGTCCAGATGTGCGTTAACTTCCATCACTTTTGCTTCAATTGAAGCCACTTCAACCTCAATTTTAGTGATTTTATCCGTTATTCCTTCAATACTAACGACGAGGAAATTGTTGCTTAACTCTTGCACATTCTGACTGATGAAATTCTTTCTTGTTACTTCCTCATTTTTCTTCAAATCAGTCTCCTAAGATGACATCTCTCAAAACTCTCTCTTCTCACTTGGAATATAGGGTTAAAGTTGAATTGTGGTATAAATCCTCACATAACCCTTCTATTTATAGGTTATAAGCCTCCCTATAATTCCTAGGCACATCTTAAAACTACTATCCCACGTTAAAGCTAACCAAATCACGGTTAAAACTTCTAAAAATTGAAATTCGCACATGTTTTTAACTGTCACGCCTAAGCGTCGGATATTGACGCTTAAGCGTCAGTGCTCAATTTAACATAGGTCAACTTAACGTTCAAAATACTCATTCTAACATGTTTAAGTCATCTCTTAAGGTCTTAGAATAATTACTAAATCATTATATATTCAAAATACTGTCAAAACAAGCACATTTAAAACAACAACATAACATTTAAAAAAAACACAGATAGCTATGGTTTGCCTCCCATAGAGTGCCTGATTTAACATCGCCAGTTCGACAAAATCAATGCTTATTCTGGTTGGCCCAACAACATAAGATCATTTAATTTAAGTTGGTCACCTAAGAAGTAGGGTTTCAGCTTGTGCCATTCACTTTGAATATTTTATCAGTTTTAGGATCTTTGATATCCATAGCTCCATAGGGATAAACTTTCATCACAACAAATGGGTCCGTCCCCCTGGACTTAAGTTTTCCTGGAAATAATCTTAATCTTGCATTATAAAGCAAAACTTGCTGCCCTAGTTCAAAATTCTTAGTAAGAATCCTTTGATCATGCTACATCTTCATCTTTTCTTTATAAATCTTAGCACTTTCATAAGATTCATTTCATATATCTTCAAGTTCATTAATTACAATTGTCTTTCTCACCAGCATCCTTTAAATTGTAATTAAATTTTTTAATAGCCCAATGTGCTTTATGCTCAAGTTCAACTGGTAAATGAAAAGCTTTCCCAAATATTAGTCTATATGGGGACATTCTTATAAGAGTTCTGTATGCAATCCTATAAGCCTACAAAGTATAGTCAAGTTTGACTGACCAATCCATTTTGGTTGGATTCACAGATTTTACCAATATTCTTTTAATTTCACGGTTGGATAATTCATCCAAACCAGTTATCTGAGGATGATAAGCAATAGCAATTTGATGGTTAATATGATATTTCCTTAATAACTTCTCCATTATTTCATTTCTAAAATAACTTCCCCCGTCAGTAATGATCACTCTCGACATCCCAAATCTACAAAATATGTTTGTTATTAAAAACTTTGCAACACTTTGAGCATCACATTGAGGTAAAGAAACAACTTCTATCCATTTGGATATATAATCTACTGTCAACAATATATATAAATTTTTTAAAGATGATATAGATAGTCCCATGAAATATAATCCCCAAACATCAAATATCTCAACTTCTAATACATAATTGAGGGGCATCTCATTCCTCCTAAAAATATTTCCTACTCGTTGACATCGATCGCAAGTTTTAATATAAGCGTTAGAATCTCTAAAGATTGTACGCCAATAAAATCCATAATGTAAATTTTTTTATATAATTTTATCAACACCAAAATGTCCCCCAAAATCAGAATTATGACATTTTTGGATAATTTCATAAGTTTCTTCTAAAGGCACACATCTTCAAATAATAAAATCATTTCCTTGTTTATATAAAAATGGGTCATCCCAAAAATAAGTCTTAACTTCAGATAAAAATTTTCTTTTTTGTTGATATGTCATTCCATGGGGTATAACATCAATAACAATGAAATTCACAATGTTGACATACCATAGAACACACCAGTCATTAATTTTGAACAATTCCTCATTTGGAAAATTTTCATTAATCACTTTTTCAAAGCAGAGTGGTTTTACTAATTCAAGCCTGGACAGATGATCAACAATTTGATTCTTAACTCTCTTTCTATCTACTGTCTCAAAATCAAATTCTTGCTAAAGAAGAATCCATCTTATAATTCTTGGTTTTTCATCCTTCTTTTTTATTAAATACTTGATAGCAGAATGATCAGTATGCACAGTACATTTAGTTCCAATTAAGTATGATCTAAATTTACCAAAAACATATATTACTGCTAATAACTCTTTCTCAATTGTGGTATAATTAATTTGAGTGTCATTAAAAATTTTATTAGCATAGTAGATTACTTTGAAAATATTATCATGCCTTTGTCATATACTACTGCTAATAACTCTTTCTCAGTTGTGGTATATGTAATTTGAGCTTCATTAAGAGTTCTACTAGCATACCAGATTACTTTGAAAATCTTATCATGCTTTTGTCGTAAAACAANCTAAAGGCACACATCTTCGAATAATAAGATCCTTTCCTTATTTATATAAAAATGGGTCATCCCAAAAATAAGCCTTACCTTCAGATAAAAATTTTCTTTTATGTTTGTATGTCATTCCATAGGATATAATATCACTAATAATGAAGTTCACAATGTCTCATACCATGGAACACACCACTCATTAATATTAAATAATTTTTCATCTGGAAAATGTTCATTAATCTCTTTTTCAAAGTAAAGTGGTTTTTCTAATTCAAGTTTGGATAGCTGATCAACAATTTGATTCTCAGCTCCCTTCCTATCTATTATTTTGAAATCAAATTCTTACAAAAGAAGAATCCATCGTATCAGTCTAGGTTTTGCATCCTTATTTTTCATTATTTAATAGCAAAATGATATGTATGCACAACACATTTAGTTTCAATCAAGTATGATCTAAATTTATCAAAAGTATATACTACAACTAATAACTCTTTCTTCGTTGTTGTATAATTAATTTGAGATTCATTAAGATTTCTACTAGCATAGTAGATAACTTTGAAAATCTTATCATGATTTTATCCTAAAACAACTCCAATAACATAATCACTAGCCTCACACATTAATTCAAAAGGTTTTTCCTAATCTTGTGCAACAATAATTGGTGCAGTGACTAATTTTTCTTTTAATAATTTAAAAGCTTTTAGGCACTCTTCACCAAAATTAAAAATTACATCTTTTTAAGTAAATGGCATAGAGGCTTAGCAATTTTTAAAAGTCTTTAATATATCTCCTGTAGAATCCAGCATGTCCTAAAAAACTCTTAATTTCCTTTGCACTTGTTGGGTGATGTAAATTAACGATCACATGAATTTTTGCAGGGTCTACTTCCATACCATTTTTTGAAATTTGATGTCCCAAAACTATTCCTCATGTTACCATAAATTGATAACTCAATTAAGGACTAAATTTGTTTCTTCACAGCACTTAAGAACTTTTGATAGATGTTCTAAAAATGAGTCAAATGAAGCTCTAAACACTGAAAAATAATCCATAAAATCTTCAATCTCCTAATTGAAATCACAAAAAATAGTCATCTTACATCTTTGAAATGTAGCAGGTGCATTGCATAGACCAGAAGGCATTCTTCTAAAAGAAAATGTACCATAAGGACTGGTAAAAGTTGTTTTCTCTTGATCCTCAATAGCCATTTATATTTAGTGATAACCAGTATATTCATTCAGAAAACAAAAGTATTCATGCCCAGCTAGTCTATCCAGCATCTGATCTAGAAAGAGTAGTGGGAAATGATCTTTCCTTGTGGAAAGATTGAATTTTCTATAATCAATGCATATTTTTCATCCTGTAACTTGTCATGTTGGTATTAACTCATTATATTCATTCAAAGTCATGGTCACTCCTCCTTTCTTAGGAACTCAGTGAATTTGACTAACTATGCACTATCTGAAATAGGGTAGATAATTCCAACATCTAACCACTTTAAAATTTCTTTTTTAACAACTATTTCATAACAGGATTCAATCTCCTTTGAGGATCAACCCTAGGTTTGCAATTCTATTCTATATGAATTCTATGCATACAAATTGAATGACTAGTTCCTTTACTATCAGCAATTGTCCATCCAAAGGCTTTCTTATAACTCTTTAAAATTTTTATCAAACTCTCTTCTTCTGTAGTTAATTTTGAGAAAATTTTAACAAGTAATGTAGAGGAATTACCTACAAATACATATTCTAATGCTCAAGAAGCAACTTCAACTCAAGCTCGGGAGGTTTTTTAATTGATAAACAAAAAGATGTATCTTTCTCTGTAGTGTCGAAAACTTCAAAAATTTCTCGAACATAATTTGAATAGTCCTTATATAAAACTTCATATTTATCCAATTCCTCTTCTTGCTTGTGTTCAAACTCCTTAATCTCATATTTCTCTTCATAATTTGTTTTAAAATGGCATTCACTTAAATATCTTATCACATCCATTCTATAACATTCATCATCTTTACATTTTGTAGGGTACTTCATTGATTTGGAAGTATTAAATGTAATTGTTTGATCATTGATGCGCATAGTTAATTCTCCTTTTTGCACATCTATCATTGCTCTTCCAGAGGCTAGGAAAGGTCTCCCCAAAATGATAGGTATCTCTTCATCTTCCTCCATGTATAGTATAATGAAATCAACAGGAAAGAAAAATTGATCCACTTTCACTAGGATATCTTCAATAACTCCTTTAGGGTAAGTTATTGATCTATCTGCTAACTGCAGAGTTACAGTAGTCGGGGTTATTTCTCCTAATCCCAATCTTTTAAATATTGATAATGGCATAAAGTTGATGCTTGCTCCTAAATCACATAAAGATTTCCCATAAAATCTATCTTCTATTGCACATAGAATTGTAAAGCTACCAGAATCTTTAAGCTTTTCATGAAGCTTTTTTTGAACTGTAGCGCTGCACTCCTCACTAAGTGCAACAGTCTCATTATCTTCAAACTTTCTTTTTATGTTAAGAATATCCTTCATAAACTTCACATAGCTTGACATTTATTTAAGACTTCAACAATCGAAATATTAATTGTAAGCTTCTTAAAAATTTCCATGAATTTTGAAAATTGCTTATCTAACCTTTGTTGTCGAAGCCTTTGAGGAAATGGTGGTGGTGGTCTTTCCAAATCAACTTTAAGTGGAGAAATAGGTCTTTTTAAACCTTTCAGAGCCCCCTCTTTTGGTTCTTCAATCTTTTCACTCTCTACTTCAGTCTTTTTTTGAACTCTACCTTCCAATTCTCTCACTTCTAAGTTGAACGGCTTTTACTTACTCTTTATTCTAGTCTTTTAGATTTACTTTCATATTATTATGAAGTGTTCTTTGGGATCTATTACTTAATGAATTTGTTATTTATCCAAGTTGATTCTCAATATTTCTAATTTTAACTCCTTAACTTTGTAACCGATTTCTAATTTATAACACCACTTCTTCTATAGACAACGTCTTCTCCTTAAATTGTGAATTATTGTTAAAATCTGGAGGATAAGTAGGTCTATACTTACTATTCCCTTGGTTGTTCCAGTTTCCCAATGGGTTTACGTGATTATTCCCCTATTGCTGCTTATTGCCACCTATAGTATTATTCTAATTAAAATTGGCATAATTTTTCCACATGGGTTATAATAATTTGAATATGGGTTATTCTGTTTGTTATTTATGGCATTCAAAGTTTCTACTGATGCTTGAGAATCTATCATTTTGCCTAATGAATTCTCTTCAATCATAGGTGTTGGTTGAGAAAAAATCATTCTAAATTTATCAAACTTCCTTGAAATTGCAGTAACTTGATTTTCTAACATGGAAAAAGCATCAGTTTCATGAACGTTGGCTACTTTCTTAAGATTTACCTTTCTTAAGATGAACATTTTGCCTAATGAATTCTGCTTGAGAATCTATAATTTAAGATGAACGTAAGGCCATTGAAAATTATTGGTAGTTGTCTCTTCTATTAAAGCATAAGTGTCATTCAATGGTTTGGACATCAATGAACCACCAACAGCGGCATCGATAATAGATATAAGAGATCCAACTAATCTATTGTAAAATGTTTAAATTATTAACAAATCTGGTATAACATGGTGTGGACACTTTCTTAAGAGTTCTTTAAATTGCTCTCATGCTTCATAAATTGATTCCTCTTCAAACTGACTAAAAGATGTAATATCATTTCTAATCCTAACAGTCTTCGATAGTGGAAAATATTTAGCAAGGAATTTCTATGCAAAATCACTCCAAATTCGAATAGATCTAGGTGATAATGAATGTAATCATATCTTAGCCTTATCCCTCGGTGAGAAAAGAAATAATCTAAGTCTTATAGCATCATCTGATACACTATCATATTTAAATGTAGCAAATAATTCTAGAAAATTGGTAAGATGTAAATTTGGATCTTCAGTTGGTGCTCCCCCAAACTGATTATTTGATATCATTTGGATAATAGCAGGTTTAACCTCAAATGAATTAGCTATTACAGCAGGTTTTTGAATACTACAATGAAGTTCATCAATCGTAGGGTTTGCATAATCTCTTAAAGGTCTAAGCTCTTTAATATTTTGATTGTTTTGATTTGTCATTTCTTGAAATTTTTCAGTAATTTTTAATTTTTTTAATAATTCTTTCTAATTCATAATCGTAAGGAACAAGTCCTGCGGAACCTGAACTACACATACATTACTATAAAACACATAAAATAAAAAAAATAAAAACACACAAACAAGAACTTTATATAAAAAGGACACGACAGTATTCCTAAAATAAATCTTAAAACGGGTATGGCTAAACTGCATCTTAAGTTGTCATCCAAATTGATCCAGATGTGTGTTAACTTCTTTTGCTTCAATTAAAGCCACATTAGCCTCAACTTTAGTAATTTTCTCCGCTATTCCTTTGATACTAACGGTGAGGAAAACGTTATACATCTCTTGCGCACTCTGACTAATAAACTTCTTTCTCATTGCTTCCTCCTTCTTCAAATCACTCTCTCAAAAAGACATTTTTTAAAACTTCTATCTTTTCACTTAGAATTTAAGGGTTAAAAGGAGGTGTGCTGAAATTTCTCTTTATTTCCTTGTATTTATAGACTCTAAACCTCCCTGATAACTCTGAGGCACATCCTAGATTTGCTCTTACATGTTTAAGCCAACCATATTATAGTTAAAACTTCTAGAAACCAAATTCGCACAAGTTTTTTAACTGTCGTGCTTAAGTGCCTAATCTTGGCGTTTAAGCACCAGTGCTCAATTTAGCACAAGTCAACTTAACTTCCAAACATTTTTTTCTAACATGTCTAAGTCAACTTTTAAGGTCTTAGAATAATCACTAACTCATTATATGATCAAAATAGTACCAAAATTTTCTAAATCAAACACAACTACATAAAAATGAAAATAAACACACAAATAACTATGGTGTGTCTCCCACAGAGCACTTGGTTTAACGTCGTCAGCTCGAGGTAACCAGTGCTTATTCTGGTTGACCCAACATCAAAAAATCATTTAATTTAAGTTAGTCACTTATAAAGTAGGATTTCAGCCTATAACCATTCACTTTGAATATTTTATCAGTTTTAAGATCTTTGATATCCACAGCTCCATAGGGATACACTTTCATCACAACGAATGGACCCATCCACCTGGACTTAAGTTTGCCTAGAAATAATCTTAACCTTGCATTGTAAAGCAAAACTTGTTGTCCTGGCTGAACATTTTTAGTTAGAATCCTTCGATCATGTCACATCTTATCTTTTCTTTGTAACTCTTAGCACCTTTATAAGATTCATTCATTATCTCTTCAAGCTCATTTAATTGCAATAACCTCTTCTCACCAGCATCTTTCAAATTATAATTAAATTCCTTAATTTCTTAATATGCTTTATGTTCAAGTTCAATTGATAAGTGATACGCTTTCCCAAATATTAGTCTGTTGGGGATATTCCTATAGGAGTTTTGTATGTAGTCTTATAAGCCCATAAAGCATAATTAAGTTTAGTTGAACAATCCATTTTAGTTGTACTTACAGATTTTTCCAATATTCTCTGAATTTCACGATTGGATAATTTTGCTAAATCACTTATCTGAGGATAGTAAGCAGTAGAAATTATATGTTTAATATAATATTTCTTTAATAATTTATCCATTATTGCATTTCTGAAAAGACTTTCTCCGTCAGCTATGATCACTCTCGGCATCCCAAATCTACAAAATATGTTCATTCTTAAAAACTTTGCAACAATTTGAGCATCACATCGAGGTAAAACAACATCTATCCATTTGGATACATAATCTACCACTAACATTATATATAATTTTCTGAAAGATGGTTTAAATGGTCCCAAGAAATCTAATCCTCAAACATCAAATATCTCAACTTCTAACACATGATTGAGGGGCATCTCATTCCTCCTAGAAATGTTATCTACTCATTGACATCGATCATAAGTTTTGATATAAGTGTTAACATCTCTAAAGATTGTAGGGCAATAAAATCTATATTATAAAATTTTGTATGATGTTTTATCAACACAAAATGTCCTCCCAGAATTATGACATTTTTGGATAATTTCATAAGTTTCTTCTAAAGGCACACATCTTTGAATAATTATATCATTTTCTTATTTATATAAATATGGGTCATCCCAAAAATAAGTCTTAGCTTCAGATATAAATTTCCTCTTCTGTTGGTATGTCATTCCATAGGGTAAAATATCACTAACAATAAAATTCACAATGTCAGCATACCATGAAACACGCCACTCATTAATATTGAACAATTCTTCATCTGAAAAATGTTCATTAATTTCTTTTTCAAAATAGAGTGGTTTTTCTAATTCAAGCCTGGACAGATGATCAGCAATTTGATTCTCAGCTCCCTTCCTATCTACTATTTCAAAGTCAACATCTTGCAAAAGAGGAATCTATCTTATCAGTCTTACTTTTGCACCCTTTTTTTCATTAAAAACATAATAACATAATGATTTGTATGCACTATACGTTTAGTTCCAATTAAATATGATCTAAATTTATCTAAAGCATATACTACTGTTAATAACTCTTTCTCAGTTGTGGTATAATTAATTTGAGCTTCATTAAGATTTCTACTTGCATAGCAGATAACCTTGAAAATCTTATCATACTTTTGTCCTAAAACATCTCCAATAGCATAATCACTAGCAACACACTTTAATTCAAAAGATTTTTCCTAATTTGGTGAAATGATAATTAGTGTTGTGACTAATTTTTCTTTAAATAATTCAAAAGCTTTTAGTCACTCATCATCAAAATAAAAAATTACATCTTTTTCATTTAAATGGCATAGAGGCTTAGTAATTTTTGAAAAGTCTTTAATATAACACTTGTAGAATTCAACATGTCCTAAAAAACTACCAAGTTCCTTCACACTTGTTGGGTGAGGTAAATTAGTGATCACTTGAATTTTTGTAGGGTCTACTTCCATATCATTTTCTGAAATTTGATATCGCAAAACTATTCGTCGTGCTACCATAAATTGGCATTTTTTTCCAATTAAGGACTAAATTTATTTCTTCACAGTGCTTAAAAACTTTTGATAGATCTTCTAAATATGAGTCAAATGAAGTTCCAAACACTAAAAAATCATCCATAAAAACTTCAATCCCTTTTTTAATTAAACCACAAAAAACAGTCATCATGCTTCTTTGAAATGTAGCAGGTGCATTCCATGAACCAATGGGCATTCTTCTAAAAGCAAATGTACCATAAAGACTGGTAAAAGTTATTTTCTCTTGATCCTTAGCAAATATTTATATTTGGTGATAACCAGTTCATCCATCAAGAAAATAAAAGTATTTATGCCCAGCTGGTCTATCTAGCATCTGATCTTGTTGATATTAACTCATTATGTTCATTCAAAGTCACAGTCACTCCTCCTTTCTTAGGAACACAATGAATTGGACTAACACATTCACTATCTAAAATAAGATAGATAATTCCAACATCTAACTACTTTAAAATTTCTTTCTTAACAACTTCTTTCATAATATGATTCAATCACCTTTGAGGATCAGCCTTGGGTTTGCAGTTCTCTTCCATATGAATTATATGCATACAAATTGAATGATTGATTCCTTTTATATCAGTAATTGCCCATCCAAAGGCTTTCATATAACTGTTTAAAGTTTTCATCAAACTCACTTCTTCTACAGTTAATTTTGAGGAAATTGTAACACGTAATGTAGAGGAATCACCTAAAAAGGCATACTTCAAATGTTCATGAAGCAACTTTAACTCAAGCTCACGAGGTTTTTTAATTGATGGACAAGAAGATGTATCTTTTTCTGTTGTGTTCAAAATTTTAAAACTTTCTTGAACATAATTTGAATCATCCTTATATAAATCTTTATATTAATCTAATTCCTCTTCTTTTTCATGTTCCAACTCTTTCATCTCAGATTTCTCTTCATAAGTTGTTTTGAAATGACATTCACTTAAATATCTTATAACATTCATTCTATAGCATTCATCATCTTTACCTTTTATAGAGTATTTCAATGATTTTGAAATATTAAATGTTAATGTTTGATCATTGTCGCGCGTAGCTAATTCTCCTTTTTGCATATCTATCATTGCTCTTCTTATGGCTAGGAAAGGTCCCCCCAAAATGATAGGTATCTCTTTATCTTCTTCCATATCTAGCATAATTAAATCAACAAGAAAAATAAATTGATCCACTTTCTCTAGGACATCTTCTATAACTCCTTTAGGATATGTTATTGAACGGTATACTAATTGCAGATTTATAGTAGTAGGGGTTATTTCTCTTAATCTCAATCTTTTAAACATTTTAAATGACATAAGGTTGATGCTTGCTCCTCAATCACATAAAACTTTCCCATAAAATCTGTCTCCTATTGCACATAGAATTGTAAAGCTACCAGGATCTTTAAGTTTTTCAAGAAGCTTTTTCTGAATTATAGCACTGCACTCCTCACTAAGTGCAACAGTCTAATTATCTTCAAACTTCCTTTTCTTGTTGAGAATATCTTTCATAAATTTCACATAGCTTGACATTTGTTCTAGAGCTTCAGCAAATGAAATATTAATCGTAAGCTTCTTAAAAATTCCAGAAACTTTGAAAATTGCTTATCCAACCTTTGTTGTCGAAGCCTCAGAGGAAATGTAGGTGGTGGTTTTTCCAAATCAACTTTAAGTGGAGAAATAAGTCTCTCTAAACCTTTTGGAGTGTCCTCTTTTGGTTCTTCAATCTCTTCTCTCTATATTTCAGTCTTTTTTTGAACTTTACCTTCCAATTCTTTTCTACTTTTGAGTTGAACGGCTTTTACTTGATCTTTATCTTGGTCTTTCAGACTTACTTCTGTATTACTTGGAAGTATTCCTTGGGATCAATTACTTAATAAATTTGTTATTTGTCCAAATTGATTCTCAATATTTATAATTGTAGCTCCTTGACTTTGTAACTGATTTCTCATTTGTAACGTCACTTCTTCTATAGACAACTTCTTCTCCTTAAATTGTGGATTACTGTTAAAATCTGGAGAATAAGTTGGTCTATAATTACTATTCCCTTGATTGTTCCAGTTTCCCAATGGATTTACTTTATTGTTCCCCTATTGCTGATTTTTACCACCCGAAGTATTGTTCCAGTTAAAGTAATGATGGTTCTTCCAACCTAGGTTATAATAATTTGAATATAAGTTATTCTGCTTATTACTTATGGCATTCAAAGTCTCTAATGATGCTTGAGAGTCTACCATTTGGCCTAATGAATTCTTTCAATCATAGGAATTCGTTGAGAAAAATTCATTCTAAATTGATCTAACTTCCTTGAAATTGTAGCAACTTGATTTGCTAGCATGCAAATATATCAATTTCATGAATATTGATTACTTTCTTAAGATTTACTTTTTAAGAAGGCCATTGAAATTTATTAGTAGTTATCTCTTCTATTAAAGCATAAGCGTTATGAAACGGTTTTAACATCAATGAACCGCCAACAACAGCATCGATAAGGAGATCCAGCTAATCCATTATAAAAAAGTTTGAATTATTAATCAATCTAACATAGCATTGTGTGGACACTTTCTTAAGAGTTCTTTAAATTGTTCTCATGCTTCATAATTAAATTCCCCTTCAAACTGACTGAAAAATGTAATATCATTTCTGAGTTTCACAGTTTTTTATGGTGGAAAATATTTAACAAGAAATTTTTATGCTAAATCACTCTAAGTTCTGATATATCTAGGTGATAACAAATGTAACCATATCTTATCCTTATCCTTCAGTGAGAAAAGAAATAATCAAGCTTTTTAAAGAATGATAAGGGAATAAGCATTGTTTAAATTTCAGCAAAAAAAATAAAGAAAGTGTAAATCATAACATAGGTGAGGCCATATGCAATTTTGGCTTTCTAACCGAGAAAGAAAAATAAGTAGGATCGTTTAGAAGATGCTTATGTAAGAACTCTTAACACCAATTTCCTCCAAGACTTGCAATAAATTTTAAAAAAAAAATAGAGTAAAGAAAGAAGGAACTCCTTACTTTAAATGCCCAGAGAAAATGCAAGCAAGAAAAAAAAAGCCTCGAGAGAAATTTCTGTAGCACCTCCTCACACTAAAATTTTGGCCAACACGTCCCCCACTCTCAAATTTTTGACCTAGCTTAAGAAACTCCCCAATTGGGGATTTTATAGCAAAAGAGGAAGGGAGGACCTCACATGGACTCACCCAGGGGTGAACCGAACACAAGAGGCGGAGCCTTGCCGCAAGGTGAGGTAGGGCGGTTGTGCAGTGGTAGGTCATCGAGTGCTGAGGTAGGGCATCAAGTGCCTTGGTTGGAGAGCTTACCCAAATAGGAAATCGGATGGGAAAACACAAGGTTTAGGGAAGGGGATTTGCAGGAGGTAGGTGCTTTGGTTGTGGTGTGAGATGGGATGGAAGCCAGAGAGGGACATCGGCCGAAGCTTCGTGAAGAAGGAGAAGACAGGGCTCATGATGGAGAAGATCTAGTGTGTGACAGAGGAGATTCGGGAGCAGCCTGGCTCACGATAGAGAGGAAGGGATGCAGCAGTTCGCGAATGGGAAGGGGCAAGAGGCGTGAGCAAGTTTAGAGATTTAGGGATTTATGTGAAAAAAAAGGATTTTTTTTTGTAATTTTTTTAATATTCAAAATTCTGTACTTCCGTAAATACATGGAACCACATCATAATGAGTATCTTCCCTAGATAATTTTGACATTCCGAATGCGTTGGCACGGTCTGTTTCATCATCCGAGGTCGTCCGGACAACTTCGTTGATGATTGGGTCAAAAAACACGTTAAAATTTGATTTCAGTCAAAATTTTTATTTGAATCTAATTGATCGATCAAAATTACGTGGATGATTGTCATGAGAGGTTTAGAAAAAGATTTAGGGTGATTTTGAGTTGATTTGAATGGTCGATTTGAGGAATTCGGACATCTAGTTAAATTTGGGGATGTTGGGTTAGACTTGGGTCTAGGGTTGGGCTAAGGTTGGGTTTCTTCCAAATTGATGGTTGAGAATAGTCTATGGCAATGTCATGAATAGTTTTCAACATCAATTGGGTGTCGATTTTCGGGTTAGAGCATTTAATTTAGTGAAATTTGGAGACAGCCAATTTAGGGCAAATTTAGGGATTTTGAGTGTGGCTTGAAATTGAGTGGCCAATTGAAGGTCCAATTTCATGTGTAGGTTTGTTATGAAAACTTTAGGATTCAAATTGGTGGAAATTGAGTAGGCTATGAGGTTAAATTTGGTGGAACCAAGTCATAGGGCCAAAGTTGCGGTTTTGACTTAGATCAAAATTGAGCTCAAAGCATGGACCAATTAAGCTTGGATTTAATTTAGATTAGTCATTTGAAAGGTGAATTTGAGTTTAGAATTGAAATTGAGGGAAATTTGGGCCAAATTGATGAACATTTATGGTAAATTTGGGGAAATTGGGCCTTTAAAGGCAATTTGGGGGTTTTGGTCAACATGGTCAAATTGGTCAAATTGGGTTCAATTGAAGGTTTCAAATTGGTTTTGGAGACATTTGGAGTGATTTTCGAGGTTTTTGGAAAATTTGGGGTGCCAATGGTATTTTTGTAATTTTGGCCATTTTGCGGGTGTTTTGGTAACTTTGGAATTTTTGGGTAGTTTTGGGTAACTTGGGTATTTTAAAAAGTTTTGAAATGATTTTTGAACAAATTTTAGTATTTTGGATGAATTTGAGGATTTTGGCCAAATTTTAAGGTTTCAAGGGCATTTAGGTAATTTGGGGGATTTTGGGGCAAAAGGTCAAGTTGGATACTTTTGGTTGAATTAGGGTGCCAACCACCCTATTTGAGCTATGAACCAATGAAATCCTCATTTGGGTCCTCTATGTATTTCTCTTAGCTAAACCCCAGCATAGGGCTAGTGGATTTAGGGGACCATCTACATGAGTCTCCCAAAAGATCAAGGGATGAAACTTAACAAGTTTTAAGTTTATGTTTGTGACTGATTGTGGGTGAGAGTGAGTGCAAGTGAGTGAACTAGCTCCAGACCAGCACCCAGGGTCAACCCTAAGGTCAGGCAGTCCTAAGGGGACTCTCCTTGAGCTCTTGCCTTAGCTCTAGATCAACACCCAGAGTCAACCCTAAGGGCAAGCAGTCCTATGGGAACTCACCTTGAGCTCCCCCATAGTGACCCCACCTACTAAGTGCTAGAGGTTAGGACCAATATGTGGAACTTCAAGTTGAGCAAAGAAGAGGGTAGAATTTCTAATGGTGAGGGTTCCTTTTCTAGTTTTCTAGGAATAGTCAATACGAAAGTCCTATGGCTAGACCCTAGGCTACTAAAGAGGAAAAAATTAACCTCAACCAAAAGTGAGGTCAACAGATAGTTAACAAGAAAGTCCTCTCGCTAGATCTTATGCTTCTAAGGAAGAAAAACTAGACCTCAACAAAAGTGAGGTCAACAAATGAAACCCCAATAAATGGGGTGTGTTGGGCAAGCACACCGCACATATTGACATTGAACAAACTGATCAACAAAACTAATATAATTTCCTAATCCAACTTGCTCAGAGCAGAATAGAGAAATAGTGAAGAAGATTTCCGTTGGGGAGTATCAGGTTAGTCCTGAATCGAAACCGAAGTGTCTAGAAATTTCGTTGGGGATTAGTAGGTGTAACTTCAAATCGTCAATATTAAATGTTAATTTTAAATTCATGTAGGGATTTTGTGCTTATGAAGGGTTGCCTATAAATTTATGGAACTAACCGTCAGGGAAACTGATGGTCACAACAAAGATTTGATTCATTTTGTTTCATTGATTTTGATTTTTAGTTGAAATTTTAACTTCGATTTTGACTTTGAAAAAGTTTTGGGAACTAAGAATGTGTGGAGAGACCAGATCGAGATGGAAAGCACAGATGCTCACATCCAACTCAAATGATAATAATTATCAAGCATACTACATTAGGAAAAAAATCACTAGGATTCACATCCAACCCAAGAGATAACAAAAGTTTAGAGAAATTAGAATAGGATGCCTTACTCCATTTAAGGAGGGTTGACACCTATCTCAAACTATAGAGATGAGGAATAGGATGCCTTTCTCCATTTAAGGAGGTCTCACACCTGCCACAAAGAGATGAGAATAGGATGCCTTGCTCCATTTATGGGGGCCTCACACCTATCTCAGAATGGGAATCAAAATTTAGGTACTTATCCCAAGATGTTAATTGGAATTTAGTTACCAACCCCTAAAGGAGAATCGAAAGGCTTATTCCATCTAAGGTGGTCTCATATTGATCTCAAAATAATGAGAATAGAATGCTTTGATCCATTTAAGAGGGTTACATGCCTACATCGAGTGCTGAGAAGAGAATCGAATGGCTTGCTCCATTTAAGGGTGCCTCATATTGATCTCAAAAGGATGATAATATGATGTCTTACTTCATTTAAAGGCATCTCACACCTACCTCGAGAGATGAGAATCAGAATTTAGGTACTGATCCCAGGATGGGAATTAGAATTTAGGTACCAACTCCAGAATGAGAAACAGAAGCCTTACTCCATTTAATGTGTTCTTATACCAATCTCAAAGGGATGAGAATAGGATGCCTTACTCCATTTATGGTGTCCTTATACCTATCTCAAGAGATGAGATTCAGAATTTAGGTATTAATCCCAGGCTAAGAATTGGAATTTAGGTACCAATCCTAGAAGAATGAGAATGAGATGCCTTACTCCATTGAAGATGTTCTTATACCAATCTCGGAGGGATGAGAATAGGATGTTTTACTCCATTTAAGGGGGTCTCACACCTATCTTAAGAGATGGGAATCAAAATTTAGGTACTGATCTCAGGAGGATTGCGAGTGCAAATAACTCGTGGAAAGAGTGCAAAAATTTATGGAATCTTGTGTGAAGTGTGAAATCTCGTAAAAGTTGGAGTTATGGAAATTTGTGTGAAGAATGTGGAATTCATGTCGTGAAGAGTGTAGAACTTTGAGTAGATTTATTTATCTTTTTTATCAAATTTTCATTTTTTCTCTTATTATTAAGATATTTTCCAAATTTGATGCTCTTTCATTTTCTTTTTAACTTTGAATTTTAATTTCATTTATTATTAGATTTTCTTTGTATCATTCTTTGCTCATAATATTTTGGGATAAATGTATGATCCTGCAACTTTTTATCAATCTCACAAATAAAACAATTCAAGAACACGTGTTGAAATCCAAAATAAACATTGTTGATTCTCCTTTGAACATGAAGTGCAACTGATCTTATACTGAATGGTGTCCCAAAATATCAAAAGTACATGTGTGTGAAAATTGAAATCTCGTATATCATGTGTTGCGTGCACTAACATAGTACAAAAGTAGTAATCATCTGTCTGTCTGCCTGAGGTCGCCTTGTTATCAAGCTAACCTCCTAAGCCATGCTCTAGGACAAAAATCACCTTGGGTATAATTAGAGGTACAACTATCTCACAGCTTGAGTGGGTGCAGTCCCTCTAAATCTAGGTTATGTAAATATCCATCAGGCACCTTTCTATCATCCATCCTTTGTAAAGTGATTGAAAATCTTTTGTGAGTGACTCTTGGAATGCAATGCTTTGCCACATTTGCTCTGTTCCCTTTCAACACAAGAACAGAGCCAACAGGTAGCAGAATCTCAACCAATTCTTGGAATTCCTCTGAGCCAACTATCTATATCTCTTTCCCAAACAGAATGTTGCTCTTGCTCATGAATGAAACTGTGTAAAATGATCTGACAAAATTATGGTGATCAATGTGGGGAGGAATGCAGTCTCCTTCTTCATAAATGATGATGATGCAACTATTTGGAATACAATCCAAGGGTAATGTATGTCATTCCACCTTTCTCTTAATCATTCTCTTTATCATGGATAGCATGAGATCCTCCTCGTCATTTCTAAAAATCCCCGTGGGGGGTCCCTTCCCTGTCTTTTTCAAAGTTTTAACAATAACCACATTGAACGGTTATTCTACCTTTTCCTCGCATCCATTTCTGTGGCTCTGAATATGTCTTTTTCTTCAATAATCCAGCTCAACCTTTGTCCCTTAAATCAAATATGCAGTCAAGAATCTTTTTCTCATCACTTTCTGAAAATACTCTAGTGTGTAACTCGAGTTCTTCCAGGATATTCACAAACTTTCCTTGAATTTCCTCCTACTACTCAAATTCTTGTTTCCAAATCTTGTGTATCTTCTCCAACTCAGTTTTGGGAATTCTCTACAAGTGTCGGGGCTGCTCCTATGACTCATCTCTTGAAGTAATCCATGAATTTTGTGGCTCTGCAAACCGTGATATGTATGGCTCTACATCTGGATGCTCTGCACTTCTGAACATCATGGAGGTTGTTGTATATTCCTCAAAAGATCTGTAATGCTCTAGGTAGAGAATGTTATATTTTGGGCACTTTGTGAATGCTACTTCTAATGGTGTCTATCTCAGTATCTCTGCATTGCATGTCAGGCATCCTGTGTAAAGGTCCTCGGGGTTCACTGACGATGTAGACTAAATGGTGATCTCTGGCTCATCTTCTATAATTGGGGTACAGGTAGAAGTCTCTGTCAAAGTCTGATCGAGAACTTCTTCTTCAAAAATTGGAGTGAGCTTTGTGGTTGCCTCTCTAACACGTCTTCTTTATAATTTATCTAGAGCCTGATGTTTGCAGTGGCTTGCATTCTTGCGTTGTCGCTATCTTAATGGTGCATTTGGGACTCTCTCGATAGTAGCACCAACTAACTCCCCTATCGGGGTTGTAATCATGGACTGTATGTGACCGACCCTTTCCATTAAGTATTATGTATCTGGCACTTTTTTTGTCTTCTTCCTTTTCAGTGACGAGTCTTTTTTAGTGTTGATTCATAGTCGTCACTATAGACGCTCTATTTCGCTGTGGCTGACTATGTTCTTCAAGGGACCCTCATAGTCTACGTTTGACTTGTCCATAATCCAAGTCAAAATTTATAATGTCACCTTGTGTTGCTTTTTCTTCATCTAGTGTGAGATTCAAGCCATTTTAAAAGCAAAGATTAGCTTCTGTCCCAACATTTTCCTGTAAAAGACAGGAAACATTAGTGCACTGAAATTCAAAATAAACAAGAACAATAGCATTTCTTAATTAAGTTGATTTTAAGTCACACATATGCAAGCATCTTATTTAATTTGAATTTGCAAAATTCAAAATTTAAGTAGGGAACTTAGATGTGCAATATTTTTTTCATTAAAATTTATCTTGTTTCATCAAATTTTATTATAAATTTTCTTTTGACCAAGTCATGGATATTAGCCACATAGCTATTCTCAGAAAAAGTATTGCTTTCTGAATTCATCTTGGATAATGTCAGGTTGCGTAGTATTTATTTAAATATTGTCTATTGATCGGCAACATGGGTCTCTCGCCCTGAGAAACTACTAGATGGTAAGATCCTCCTGAATATATCTTCTCTACCATGAACGGTCCCTCTTAAGTTGGTTCAAATTGTCCACCCACCATACGGTGTGCAAGAATAGGCCTTTTGAGAATAAGTACGAGGTCACCAACTTTGAATGTCCTCGGGCAAAACAACTGGTCATGGGCCTGGATCATCTTGGCTTTATAGAGATCCAAACTCTGCTACACCATTAACTGCTTTCTTTTGAGACTCTCAAATTCTGCAAGTCTAAACTTGACATTGTTTTCTACTGTAATCAGGTTGGCGACTGTGTCACTGAGAGATGGTAGCTAAACCTCTAGCAAAAGTACTGCCTCAAACCCGTACACAAGCAAATATAATGTAGGCTGAGTAGGAGTTCTGAAAGTTGTCCTGGAGGCCTATAAATCTTCTAACAACTTCTCGTGCCAATGTGTTTTTTTATCATCCAATGTTTTCCTTAAAATTTGTACTAGCAACTTATTGAAAGCTTTGACTAGGACGTTCACCCTGGGGTAGTAGATTGTTGAATACCTCCAATCTATCCCATGCCATCTGACGAAGTTGTTGATTTTGGTGCTTCTGAAGGCTGAACCATTATCTGAAATGACTCTGTATGGCACATAGAAAAAGTAGACAATTTGATTTCTAAAAAACTGAAGAACATGATGTGGACATTTAGAACATTATGAATCTATATTCATTTTAATAAGAATTGCAATTTGTCATGCTAAGTACATTTAGAACATTCATATGAAAAAGAACTTCATGAAAACTTTACTATGAATGCTACTAAAACTTCAATACAAGTTTAGAAAGTGTAATAAAGCTCCTTTCCTAAGTTGATTCAAGTGAAGCCAATTTTTTATTAAGCTTCTCCTCACCCATTTTATCTTCTTTTTTCTTTTCTTTTTCTTCCTCTTTTTTTTTTCTTTCAGGATTTTTTTTTCTTTTTCTTTTTCATTTTTTAGATGAGGATTACTCTATCTGGATAACCTTTAATAGTTTCGAACTTCACTTTCCTCTTCTTAAAGTTAAAACTCCACACCTCTCTGTTAACCTCATTTTTGGTTGAGGTCTAGTTTTCCTCTTTAGTAGCCTAAGGTCTAGCCATACAACTTCATGTTGACTATTACTAGAAAACTAGAAAAGGAACCCTCACCATTAGAAATTCTAAACTCTTCTTTACTCAACTTGTAGTTCTACATATTGGTCCTAACCTCTAGCACTTAGTATGTGGGGTCACTATGGGGGAGCTCAAGAAGAGTTCCTATAAAATTGTTGGACCTTAGGGTTAGCCCTGGGTGTTGGTTTAGAGCTAAGGCACTCCCCAGCAATCACCTCACTCACAACCACTCACAAGCACAAACCAAAATTTCTTGACTTCGGTCCCTTGTTACTTTTGGAATACTCATGTAGATAGTCCCCTAAATCCACTAGCCCTAGGCTAGGGTTTAGCTAAGACCAGCACATAGAGAGCCCAAAATGGAGTTTCCATTAGTTCATGGCTTATTTATGGTGGTTGGCACCCCAACTCTACTAAAATACCCAACCTAGCCTTTTACCCCTAAACTCCCCCAAATTACCTAGATACCCTTGGGACCCCAAATTTGGCCAAAATTCCCAACTTTGTTCAAAAATCATTTCAAACCTTTTGAAAACACCCAAATTACCCAAAATCAGCAAAAATTGTCAAACTACCAAAATGCCCCTCCTTAGCCCAAAATTCCAAAAATTCCAAAAAATTCCAAAAATTCCCAAAATACTCCAAATGTTCCCAATTTTACTTTTCTCAACTATCACATGACCCAATTTAGCCATTTTGACCATTTTGACTAAAACCCTAAAATTGTCTTTAAAGGCCCAATCTCCCAAAATCCACTTCAAATGTCAATCAAATTGGTCCCAATTTTCCCCAATTTCAATCCTAAACTCAAATTCACCTTCCATATGACCAACATAAGCCAAATCCAAGCTCAATTGGCACATGCTTTGAGCCCAATTTTGATCTAAATCAAAAGCCCCAATTTTGGCCACATGACCTAATCTCACCAAATAAACTCAAAGCCCACTTAATTTGCTATAATTCATGTTGTAAACTCTTCATAACTTTCCTAAACATCAAAATTGATCATCAATTGTCCTTGGTGAAGCTTAAATTTCATTTAATTTCAACCCAAATCCAAAAATCCCCAAATTTGCTCTAAATTGGCCATGTCTCAAATTTCCACCAAATTCATTGCCTTAGCCCCAAAAATTTTTATTCCATTCCTTCATTAAAAATCCTTATAACATCTCCCTTCATCCTTTGGACCATTTAATTGAGCTAAATTCCAAGCCTAGCCCAATCTAGACCCATGTCTAGCCCAAGATGCCCAAATTGACCAAATTTCTAAAAATCCTCCAAATTGACCATCCAATTGAACTCAAAATCATTTCAATCCTTCACAAAAAATCTTCATTAAAATAATCTACACAATTTTGATCAATTAATTGGGCTCAAGGTCATGGCTAGCCTAGCCCAAACCCAAGTTTTGGTCATTTGAACCCATATTGGACCCATGCACTAAAGTTAGCCTAACCACCCCAAAGCCATCAAATTAATAACTCCACAGCCATTAGTTGGACCCTAGTGACCAATCTAAACTCCATAAAATCACCTAAGCTAAGCCATGGACCAAAGGTCCCGTAAATTAAAAGATTTCATTCCATATTTTCTTAAGCTTAAGATCTTTTTGCCAAAATAAAGCCCAAACTCATTTAATTGCTATGACAGATTCCTCTGAGGTCCCTGAGCCCTCTGGCCACCTCCCCTGACCTGGCTGGCCAGCCTAGTGGTCAGAAAACACCAAAACGGTGAGCCACCCCCATGTGATCAAACCCATTTTAAACTTAGAGGGCACCTCATACAAATTAAATGTTAGAACCTCTCTGCCCTCCACCTAAGCATCACTCTTCACCCCCTCATTGATCATGGTATCAAGCATTAAGCAATTTTTATAAAAAGCTCACTTCCATGGCCATGGAGGGTGTGCTGAAAATTTCTCAGAGAGACCCCTCCAATTGCTCCCAGAGACTCTTTGAGACCTCCTCATCTCAAGCCAACCACTTTCCCTCACAGATTCAAACTGTGGAAGCTCAATTTTGAGCTCAAACTTCTGCCAAAAACCAGGATAGAGCTCATCACACCTCCACAGTCCATCAAACTCAAATTAAATTCACCCACACCTTCACCATAGTGAAAGAAGGAGAAGACACATCAAATCCCCCTTCCACAGAGACCCTAGCATAGCTCTAGACCAACACCTGAAATCAAGCTTGGTTGAATTCATACCTAGACCTTTCACCACAGCAAGAGGCTTAATCCCTAGCCTCCTTGAACCTCCACAAATGTACCGAGCACCTCTGATTGAGGCTTCCCTTCTCAGAGCAAAGGTATTGAACTTCTCCTCCTCCCGACCCTATTTTGATTCTCCAATTGATAAGGCTTAATTTAATTGCATGATTACCGTATGGATGTGTTCGTCTCACTTAGACGAGTCTATAGGATCAAAGCCTATGGGATTTGGTTGAGTCTAG
Organism: Phalaenopsis hybrid cultivar; assembly: GCA_002079205.1. Taxonomy (NCBI): domain Eukaryota; kingdom Viridiplantae; phylum Streptophyta; class Magnoliopsida; order Asparagales; family Orchidaceae; genus Phalaenopsis; species Phalaenopsis hybrid cultivar. The sequence goes on along the minus strand of JXCR01148719.1, from coordinate 69,948 downwards.
AGGGAGATCTTAAGATTTTAGTGTGGAAGGTTCTCAAATTAGCCTATTTGTGGACAATGATGGGGAGCCATTTGATCACGCGTTTATCTCATCAACGGACGAGATGAAGCCAGACAACGCTTCGGTTCATAAAGCGGGGGTCGAGTCAGCGGTTATGTGGATGGCAGCGTCCAACCAGAGTGCTCCACGCATGTTTTTGGAGCCGCATAGGATCTAGTCAGCGTCGCGCGTTTAAATAGATAAATAGGGATTTAAATAATTCAGAAAATGCTCCCTAACTTCATTTAAATAGATAAATAGGGAATTAAAAAAAATTCAAAAAATGACCCTTAACTTCAAAAATCTATATCTTGGTGTACAAAAATCACAAAAATAAAATAAAAATACCCTCTTGCTCAGTGAACAGAGAAGAATAATGTGGAAATAATTTGAGATCCATTTGATGCATGTTTTATTTTTAATTAATTAAACATTGTTTTGAGTCTTTTGATTCTCTATGCATATAGGCATTTCGCTATGGCTTGAAATTTTGGCATGTTGTTACCTCTGTTGTAGGGAACATTCTCTGATTTTTTCAAAGTCAGAGGATATCTCTAGACAGAGATCCATATTTCATCCATATTTTTCGAGTTTATGTATATTATTTGCATAAATTAATTATAATAATTATCATGTTGCTTAAAAAATTCCAAGAAAATTTTGGAAGGTTTGCTATGACTAGAGAACTCTTTGAAAAATATTTCATGGCTTAAGTCATTAAGAATGCACTTAATTTCCACCAACCCTAAAATACAAAGAAAATTAATTTCGGGTAACACAAACATCTAAATGACTTGATTTTTAATCTCCATAAAGATTCAAAGTTTAGAGAACTCCCCATAAAAATTTCAAAACATTTGAAGCTCATTTAATAACTTAAATTGATTTTTAGAGTTAAATGACATTTTTGGTACTAAAATGATTTTTAATAATTAAAATATAACTCAAAAAGTTATAAAAATTAGTTTTGGAGTTCTCTGTGATCAAAAAAATTTTCTAAAAATAAATTTGAAATTCAAAAAAAAATTCATTTTCAAGCCTTTTTTTAATATTTAATAATTAAAAAAATGAGAAAAATCACAAAAATAATTAAATTCATGAAAATGTTTTAAATTGTTTTCTAAGCACTTAGGAGCAATTGGAATACTTTTCCTAATTTTCTAAGTGAAGATATTGAATTTTGAAGCTTAAAATAACTTTTAAAGGCTAAAAATGGATATTCACTAAAATGATTCTAAAAATTAAAAGAAAAATAAAAAAAATGTGAAATTTGTTTCACTATATCCCTTGAAATCAGAGAGATTTAATAAAAATATAAAACTTAATTCTCCACTCTTAAAATATTTTATAATTAATAAATACTCCAGAAATTAAAATAATTCTTAAAATTCAAATATAATTCAATAAATCATGAAATTTGGTCCCAATGCTTCTCTAGTCTAAGTTTACATCCAGTAAAAATTTTAAGGGAATAGGATTCGCCTTGGTTAAGTAATGGAATTTTCTTTGAAAAATCTTTTTTTTGCATTAAAATAAATATGTAAATTAAATTAAATTTTGAAAAATCACATTTTCTCCTTTTATGTCTTAATTGGCCCATGAGTGAAGTGGGATGAAAATTCTAAAGTCATTTGGATTAAATTTAATAAATTATAAAGTAATAGAGACTTAAGGGCAAAATGAAATTTTGGAAATTTAGCCTTAATTAACATTTAGGCTTAATTCTAGAAAGGGAAATGGGTAACATTTTTATCCTAATTAACATATTTGGATGATTGAAACATAAGGGGATTAAGTTGTAGAAACCAATCTCACTTTTTGTTAATTAAAGGATAAATTTGCAATTTCCTTAAATTATTAAAATTTGGAAGTCTAGTCAAGTAAATGATTCTAAACTTAGGTGTATAGTTTTAGGTGTTAATAACTCACTAATTAAATACCCCTATTTGATGTTCAAATGACTTTAAAAAATGAATCATCATCACTTAAAATTCAATCACTTTCAAAATATATACTAAGACATCCACCAAAACCTTAAGGGCTTAGTAGTAACCTAAGCTAAATTAAATATGATTAAATGAGGATTAGAAAAGTGAACATAATTAAAATTGAACATCTTTAAAACACTACAAGTCCAAATTAAAAAGTTGGATGAGTGACTTGATAACATTAACTTGCCCCTTTTAATGGTTTTCACCCACATAATTTACAAATTAAATCACAAATAATAATTAACATACTCTTAAGGGTAATTGAAATATCATTGTTCGTTGAGCATTAAAAATATTTATAGGATGGGTTGTTAAGCAACATAATAAGTTTAAATAAGCTCGAGACTTTTAACCAAGCGGTGAGAGGGAAGCATGGACCTGCTTCTTTCTCTAGACTTATTAAATACCTCAGAGGTTTACTAAACTTAATATGTTTTGCTTAACAAAAATCATCCTTAATCAAACTAATAGGGACCCACTAAGATATGACCTAGGGTTAGGTAGGTTGCCAAAACTTTACTATCTTGCTTCTTATAAAATGCACTAACATGCATTTTGAGTTTCAGGTGGTGGAACGAGAAGACTCGCTAAGTACGCTTTTACAGTTTACAACGTCATCTTTCTTGTACTTTGACACTGTACTTTTGATGTTAACACAAACTTGCATGCTAGACAACGATGTCATGCTGCATGAAAACTAAAACTAACAGAATAGCCACAAAACCAAAACCAAAACCAAAACTAAAATCAACCAAGATAAAATTCACTGCCACAACATTCAAAATATAAAACAACTCAAAATTTAATCACAAACATCACACAAAACAACATCTACAACTAAATTAAGACATCTCTATCAGATGATCAGGAATCCCTCGGAGGAGGTAACCTACGGTTGCTAACAAGGCTTCCCATGGTCTAAATGAAAGTATGGAACTCATTAAGTTGAATTTAGTAAATTCATTTGGACTAAGTGAATCCAATAGAAAATAGTGGTCCTGGAACGAGGGAGCCGTAGGATTCTAACATGTGTTGCTCTAATCAACTTTAATATGCCGCATAAAATTTAAGGAACTTCAACCAAAGGGCCACCTGATTTGACATCATAACTTGACACCCTAAAAAACTTAAACTCATCACAGCAAGGAGCTTGGAGCTAGCATGGTGGGAAGCACGGTCATCTTTAACAGCAAAACCTGTCTTCCTCAGCTAAACCATTCCTTCCTTAGAATTAAAAAACCATTCCATAGGACTTCGAGGTAGTTTGCTTATGAAACGTAAATCATCACTTTATTTTTAGGCCTTTATACAACCATGTTGTATAATATAAGCCCTAACTCGTCTTAGGATTCCAAGATTGTCGTTCGTCACGACCTAAATCCTCACATCTTCTAGGCTATTTGTGGCATTATTTCACACGAATGTAAGTCCTAATTAAATAAAATTGGTAGGATGGAACACCTAAATATTTCTCCTCAAAACTAAAGCCAAAAAATAGGATAGACCGGGAAGTCACCAAGGTTCTCCTCCAGATCCATGACATCCTCTAATTCTTCCTCCTTTGGATTTCAAAAACAAAGTGCTCCAAACTTGAGCCAATCTTATTTCACACCTCTCTGTCCGATCTCGTTGAACAATCCTATTCTTTTGAAATCCTTGAAGATAATATTTCCTGATTTTTATCGAGAGTTTTGTTAGATGTTTCAGTCACTTAAGATGTAACTAACTACAGGGGTTTTCCCTTATAGGAAGCTTTTTCGAACCCGGCTTAATATAAACCTTGATTAATTCTTCATATTAAATAGGGGAAATTATCGGCAAGTAAAACGATTTCGCAGGACAAACAGACGTCATACATTTCTTAGTTTATTTGATCGAGTCTCATCCTCAAGTCTTGTGTTTATCATTCGTGATAGATACCGGGTTTGAGGTATAGTGCTCTTTCATTTGAATTATGAAACATATGGGATCGGTTTGATTTCATATTTT
>JXCR01148719.1:50244-60263 GCA_002079205.1 Phalaenopsis hybrid cultivar | reverse complement strand
TATATATATATATATATATATATATATATATATATATATCCAAATAAAGACATGAATGGTCCCATAAAATCTAATCCCCATGTATCAAAAATTTCAATTTCCAAATTAAAACTTAGAGGTATTTCATTTCTTCTAGAAATATTACCTACTCTCTAACACTGATCATATATATATATATATATATCTAAATAGAGTAGGCCAATAAAATCTAGATTGTAAAATTTTTGGAGCAGTCCTATCATTCCCAAAATGTCCTCCAAATTCAAAATCATGACATTTTTGAATAATCTCCTGAATTTCTTTATAAGGGACACATCGTCTTATAACTAAATATTTATATTGTTTATACAAATGAGGATCATCCCAAAAATAAGATTTTGCATCATAAATGAATTTATTTTCATGTTGTTTAGTTAGTTTATATGGTAAAATACCAATAATAATATAATTCACAATATCAGTATACCAAGGTATTTCCGATCCTTTTACAGCATAAAGTTGTTCATCAAGAAAAGTATCTTTAATCTCTCTCTCCAAATCAAGTATTTCTTCATATTCTAACCTTGATAGATGATCATCTATTTGATTATCAGTCCCTTTCCTATCAACTACTACAAAATCAAACTCTTGCATCAGAAGTATCCATCTAATTAATATTTGTTTTGCATCCTTCTTTTGCATCAAATATTTAATAGCAGATTAGTCAACATGCACAACTTTATTGGTCAGCATGCATCCTTCTTTTGTATCAAATATTTAACACATTTAGTTTCGATCAAATATGATCTAATATCAAAATATACACAATGCTAATAATTCTCTTTCAGTTGTGGTAAAGGTGATTTGAGCATCATTAAGAGTCTTACTAGCATAATATATGACCTTGAAAATCTTATCATATTTCTGCCTTAAATTAGCTCCAATTGCATAATCACTAACATCACACATTAATTCAAAAGGTTTCTCTAAGTCTGGTGAAACAATTATAGGAGCAGTGATCAATTTTTCCTTTAAAGCTTCAAAGGTTTTAAGGCAATTTTGGTTAAAATCAAACTTTGCATCTTTTTCTAGAAGTTGGCATAAAGGCTTAGTAATTTTTGAAAAACCTTTGATATATTGCCTGTAGAATCTAACATGTCCAAAAAGCTCCTAACTCCTCTTACAGTAGTAGGTGGATGTAGGTTCGATATAACCTGAATTTTTGCAGGATCTACTTCCATGCCATTTTCTAAAATTTTATGTCCAAGAACATATCCTCCTGCAACCATAAATTGACATTTCTCTCAGTTCAAAATGAGATTAGTCTTTTCACAACGTTCCAGAACTTTCTCTAATTGATTTAGACATATTTCAAAGGAAGTTTCGAATACAGAAAAATTATTCATAAAAACTTCAATCCTTTTTTCAATCAAATCACTAAAAATTGACATCATATATCTTTAAAATGTTGGAGATGTGTTACATAATCCAAAAGGTATTTGCCAAAAAGTAAAAGTTCCATAAGGACTAGTAAATGTTGTTTTCTCTTGATCCTTAGGGACAATAGGTATTTGGTGATAACTGGTATATCCATCTAGAAAACAAAAATATTTGTGCCCAGCCAATCTATCCAACATCTGGTCTAAAAAGGGTAAAGGAAAATGATCATTCTGGGTGGCAGAATTTATTTTTCTATAATCTATGCAGATTCACCATCTAGTGAGTTATCTTGTAGTTATTAATTTGTTATGCTCATTTGTCACTATAGTTACACCTCCTTTCTTTGGAACACAGTGAATTAGACTCACCCAAGCACTATCTAAAATAGGATATATTATTCCCACATCTAACCACTTTATAATCTCTTTCTTAACCACTTCTTTCATCATAGGATTCAATCTCCTTTGAGGATCAGTTCTTGGTTTATGTTGATCTTCCAATAAAATTCTATGAATACTGATTGAAAAACTGATTTCTTTAATATCAGTTAATGTCCATCCAAAGGCTTTCTTATGTCTTTTTAAAGTTTCTAACAACTATTTTTCTTACGCACCAGGTAGTTCTGAGGATACTATGACAGGTAGTTTAGATGAATCTCCTAAGAATGCATACTTCAAATGTGTAGGAAGTGTTTTCAGTTCTAGTTTAAGGGGTTTCTTAATAGATGAAATCAAATTGTTGTCATTTTCTGCAGGATCTAACATTTCAATTTTTTCCTGAGCATATTTTTGTTCTTCCGTACTCACTTCCATGGACTCATCTTAGATTTTATCCTCATCTTGATATTTCGTATATTCCTTTTCAAATTCACTTTCATATTTCTTTTTAAAATATTCATGGCTTAAATACTTATTAATATCCATTCTGAAGCATTCAATCTCTTATTTTTTTGCAAGGTATCTCATTGATTTTGCAATATTAAAGGTAACCTCTTGATTACTAACTCTCATAGTTAGTTCTCCTTTCTGCACATCTATAAAAGTTTTTCCAGTGGCTAGGAATGGTCTTCCTAAAATAATAGGAATTTCTTTATCTTCTTCCATATCTAATAAAATAAAGTCAACAGGAAAGATAAATTTATCAACCTTTACTAAAACATCTTCTATAACTCCTTTAGGATAGGTAATCGAACAATCAGCTAACTGAAGAGTTACAGTTGTAGGTGAAATATCTCCTAAGCCCAGTCTTCTGAAAATTGACGGCATAAGATTAATATAATGACAATTGACATGCTTTTTATCATATAAAGGTAACCTCTAGCATTTTAAAGGTAACCTCTTGCATATCTTTTGTTGGGATAAAATTTGTATAATGACAATTGACATGCTTTCTATCATATAAAAACCATTAATTTAAGGTAAAGTAAATGGTACACCCTTACCTCGAATGAAGACAAATCCTTGGGTAATTCCATGCAAGTTAGCATAGAATTCCTTTACCACTGGAACAACTACTGCAGCAGTAGTGAAACATAGAACTTCCCAACGTCTCTGTACTATGATTTTCCTAATCTGTGAACTTAGATTAATCAATCCATGATTGACAAAGCCTCTCTCCTTGATCAGTCCCTTCCTAGTGATGACTTTATCATATAATCACTTTGCGTCAAAATTGATAAACTTTCTTCTATTGAGAACTCCATACCTTGAAGTATTTCTTGAAATGGAAACCATGAATTTCAAAATCTGGAAGTTTCTGGTCGTCCAAAGTGGTTTTTAAGCCCTTAAAAACAACTCTAGGTAGTTATTTCAGAGTGAAATCCCACCAAAGTCTGCCAAATTCATCCTGAGCTGAAGGAACTGCTCTGGGCGTTGTCGTCGCCCATTCTGACGTCGTCAACGCCAGATGCTAATATTGCATTGCTACTCTTTTGGCTCAATTCAATTACAAATTTTCTTCTAATACCAATATTTGTCTTAATTTATGATAAATAAAATTGTGTAGGATTTTAAGATATTATTATTTTCAAATATATATAGAACACTTATTAAACAAAATAGTAAGATATATAGATATATATAAATAGATATATATGAGTTGTCTCCCACAAAGCACTTGGTTTAACGTTGTCAGCCCGACATACCATTATTTAATCAGGATGAATCAACATCAAAGTTTGTTTAAATTGTGGCATGTGTCATTCATAATAATGTTTCAATCGATGCCCATTAACTTCAAGTATCTTTCCAGTTTTAGGATCTTTAGTAACTACAGTTCCATAATGATAAACTTTAATCACATTGAATGGTCCTAACCATATAGATTTTAATTTTCCTGGAAATAATCTCAATCAAATATTATATAAAAGAACTTCTTATCTTGGTTCAAATTTTTTCTTTATAATCTTACGATCATGTCATATCTTCATTTTCTCTTTATAGATTTTTGCTTTATCATATGTGACCAAAGGAAAATATGTTGAAATTTTCATACCTATTATACACTATTTTTTATGATATTGCACTTTAAAGAAAGGTATTTTTGATGTTTTGTTGCAGGAATGTTGAATTAGGGTCATTGGAGCAAAAAGATGTAAAAATGAGCGAATTTGGAGCGAAAAGGACCAAAATGTGAAGATTTGAACTAGGGCGCCGACGGCGAGCCAAACGGAGCCGACAGAGAGATTTTCCCTAGACTCCAAAATTAATTTACTTAGAAGGCCCACCGACAGCGCCATCAAGCCGCCGACGGTGAGCTCGGCGGTTATGCCCAACTAGGAATTGGATGAGGAAGAATTTTAGAGGGGTGTTAGGCAACTCTTAGGAAAGCTCATCCACAACTTTAAAAGAAGATTTTGGCTGTAAATTGGAGAGGTCCTGGATGTTAGAAAGGTCCTGAAGGAGGAGAGACTCAAAATTGAAGTGTGAAAANAGACCTCCCCAATGCACACCCAATATTGAAGAGAGCATTAAGGTTAAAATATGGGAGAGGAAGGCCAGGTAGTTTAAACCAAAGGAGAACCACATGGGGCCCTTACTTGGATCAAAACCAGGCTCCCACTTCAAGATCTTCATGGTGGTACCTCCAATTTCAAGAGATTGTTTTGCAAATAATATGGCATAGTCTTCCTTCCCTGATAGTTGGATGAGTAAATGCCTGCCATCAAGTAGGCTAATCTGCCAGTCTCCATTAATTTTTAATGCAGCAAAATAGTTTCTAACCAATTCCATTTTTGGGTGTCCAACCTGGAATTTACCCACTAAAGTGAATTTCACTTTCTCATTCAAAGTCTGAATCTCTTGTGGAAAGAAATAGGTAGTAGGTTCACCCTCTTTGGAACCCAAAGGGTAAATGCAAGGACTGTTTCCCTTCCAGCAACAGTGTCATGAAAATCTTGAGGAAAAATTAAATGATCAGGGTCACTAAGGGTATCAACAGATTTACCCACAACCCCAGCATAAGTTGCTTTGGACCACTGAGCATTGACCAAAGTAAAATATGTTGAAATTTTTGTGCCTCATTTATATTGTTTTTATTGATATTGCACTTTAAAGAAAGGTATTTTTTATGTTTTGTTGTTGGAATGATGAATTAAGGTCAATGGAGCAAAAAGATGAAAAAAGGAGAGAATTTGGAGCAAAAAGGACCAAAATATGGAGAATTACAATATGGCGCCGACGGCGTCATCCGACGGCGAGCGTTTTCCAAGGCTATAAGACAAAATCTCCAGAAGGCTGCCGACGGCGGGATCCACGGTTATGTGTACTTGTACAATGGATAAGGCCAAATTTTGGAGGGGTGAATAAGCAACTCTTGGGAAAACTCATCTACATCTTTAAAGAGAAGATTTTGGCCGAAAAGAGAGGAGTCCTGGAGGTTAGATAAGTTCCATTAGCGTGTAGAGAGCTTGCTAGAGCATGTAACTGTGAGGAATTCTTCAAAAAATTGANTAGTTCTAATATTACTCCCTGTGGGATTGATATCTAGGACTCCATTAGAGCCCTATATTACTTGAGCAATACTTATACTTGCGTTGATAAGTTTGACTTTACAATTATTAAATATTTTATACATCCATCTTTATCGAATCTATAACTGTTATTAAGTTTTGTTACAGTTGCTGAGGAATTAAATCTTTTAGCAGAAGTATTAAATACTTATTTTTTTAAGCATATATAAAGTCGCTGTCAAGTTTTTGGCGTCGTTGCCGGGGAGTAAACAAGAATCACAATTAGAGTAACAGACAAATTAGGATTATTAGAAAAATTTTACTTGAATTACAACTTATTTTCATATTTAGTTAATTGTTTTACTGTGTACTGATTTCAAATTATACGCGTAAAATTTGGACCTGAAAATCTTATACCCTACGATTCAGAATTAGAACGCACTGTTAGAAAAATTGGAAGATTGAGAAGAGAACCTAGAAATTTTGATACAATAGACAACAACATGAACAATCAAGGAATAGAAAATGAACACCAACCTAGACCCCTACGAGATTATGCAAATCCTACCGCAGATGAAATTCACTTATCTATCCAAAATCTTGATGTAGCTGATAATTCATTTGAGCTTAAACCTGATATTATCCAAATGGTACAAAACAATCAATTTGCTAATTCATTTGAGCTTAAACCTGCTATTATCCAAATGGTACAAAACAATCAATTTGGAGACCAAATGAAGATCCTAACTTACACCTCGCTAGTTTTTTAGAACTATGTGCTACTTTTAAATAGGATAATGAAGATCCTAATTTACACCTCGCTAGTTTTTAAAAAGCAATCAATTTGGAGGTACACCAAATGAAGATCCGAACTTACACCTCGCTAGTTTTTTAGAGCTGTGTGCTACTTTTAAATATGATAGAGTTTCAAACGATGCTTAGACTTAGACTTTTTCCTTTTTCACTTAGGGATAAGGCTAAGATGTGGTTAAATTTGTTAACACCTTAGACTTAGACTTTTTCCTTTTTCACTGAGGGATAAAGCTAAGTTGTGGTTAAACTCGTTAGTAGTCTTAGACTTTTTCCTTTTTCACTGAGGGATAAGGCTAAGATGTGGTTAAATTTGTTAGCAAAGACTTAGACTTTTTCCTTTTTCACTGAGGGATAAGGCTAAGATGTGGTTAAACTCGTTAGCTCCTACTTAGACTTTTTCCTTTTTCATTGAGGGATAAGGCTAAGATGTGGTTAAATTTGTTAGCACTATAGACTTTTTCCTTTTTCACTAAGTGATAAGGCTAAGATGTGGTTAAATTCGTTAGCACCAGAATCTATTAGAACTTTGAGAGAACTTTCACAGAAATTTCTATCCAAATATTTTCCTCCATCCAAAACTGTTAAACTTAGAAATGACATAACATCATTCTGTCAAATTGATGGAGATGCAATATACGAAGCTTGGGAGAGATTTAAAGATCTTCTTAGGAAATGCCCTCATCATTCGTTACCAGATTGGTTGATAATTCAAACTTTTAATAATGGATTAGTCGGATCACTTAGATCGATTATAGGTGCTGCAGCTGATGGCTCTTTAATGTCAAAATATTTTGATGAGGCTTATTCATTAATAGAAGAGATGGCTACCAACAATTTGCAATGGCCCTCTGAAAGGGTAAATCCTAAAAGATTAGCTAGTATCTATGATTTTGATGCAATATCTATGTTAGCTTCACAGATTGCTGCAATATCAAAGAAACTAGATCATTATGGGATGAATTATTCTCCAACACCTCCTATGATGGAAGAGAATTCATGTGGGCAATTTGTGGATGTTCAAACTTCATATGAGATTTTAAATGCTATTAATTGACCCAACAACCCTTATTCAAACTATTATAACCCAGGTTGGAAGAATCATTTAAATTTTAATTGGAATAACAATTCATCTGCAAATCAACAATGGGCAAACAACCCAGTGAACCCATTAGAAAATTCATCCAACCAAGGAAATGTTAACTATAGACCTTCTTATCCTCAAGGATTTAACAGTAACACTCAAATTAAGGAAAAGAAGTTATTAATGGAACAACTGATATTAAACATGGGTCAACAATTACAGAATCAAGGAAATTAATTACAAATTCAATGAAATCAATTACAAAATCAAGGAACTGCTATTAAGAATATTGAGAACCAATTAGGGCATATTGCTACTTTACTTAGATTACAAAATCAAGGAACTGCTATTAAGAATATTAAAAATCAATTAGGGCATATCGCTACTGTGCTTAGTAGATCAAGGAAATCAATTACAAAATCAAGGAACTGCTATTAAGAATATTTAAAATCAATTAGGGCACATCGCTACTACGCTTAGTAACCGAACACTGGGAACTTTTCCTAGTACTGTGGAACCAAATCCTAAAGATCAAGGAAAAGAACAAATCAAAGCGATAGTAGTACTGTGGAACCAAATCCTAAAGATCAAGGAAAAGAACAAATAAAAGTGATACAATTACATACTGTGGAACCAAATCCTAAAGATCAAGGAAAAGAATAGATAAAAGCGATACAATTATGAAGTGGAAAAGAATTAGAAACAAGAGTACAAAAAGAAACGGAAACTAAATNCCACTTGAACTTGAGTTGAAAATATTGCCGAGTCATTTGAAGTATGTGTTTTTGGGAGACTCATCTACATTACTTGTGACTATTTCTTCAAAATTAAATAATTTGCAAGAGCAAATACTTTTAGATACATTGAAAAGATATAAGAAAGCTTTTGGTTGGACCACTGATATTAAGGGAATCAGTCCTTCGATCTGTATGCACAGAATTATATTAGATGAACAATATTTACCAAGAGTTGATCCACATAGGAGATTAAACACAATGATGAAAGAAATGTTAAGAAGGAAATTTTGAAATGGTTAGACACTAGAATTATATATCCTATTTCAGACAGTGCATGGTAAGAAGGAAATTTTGAAATGGTTAGACACTAGAATTATATATCCTATTTCAGATAGTGCGTAGGTAAGTCCAAGAAGGAAATTTTGAAATGGTTGGACACTGGAATTATATATCCTATTTCAGACAGTGCTTGATCTAAACCAAGATTTGATCCACAAAGGAGGTTAAACCCTATAATGAAAGAAGTAGTAAAAAAATAATTTTGAAATGGTTAGACACTGGAATTATATATCTTATTTCAGATAGTGCGTGGGTAAGTCCTATTCATTGTGGGTTAGACACTGGAATTATATATCCTATTTCAGATAGTGCGTGGGTAAGTCCAATTCATTGTGCTTAGACACTGGAATTATATATCATATTTCAGATAGTGCATGGGTAAGTCCAATTCATTGTGTTCGTAAAATAGACACTAGAATTATATATCCTATTTCAGAGTGGGTAAGTCCAATTCATTGTGTTCCTAAGAAAGGAGGAGTGACTGTTGAAACAAAAGAAAGAATGAATTAAAACCAATTAAATAAATTACTGGGTGGCATATTTTCATTGATTATAAAAAATTAAACACTGCCACCAGGAAAGATCAAAAGGTAGTGTTGACCTCATTTTTGGTTGAGGTTTAGTTTTTCCTCTTTAGTAGCCTAGGGTCTAGCCATAGGACTTTCTCTGTTGACTATTCCTAGAAAACTAGACTTGGAGCCCTCACCATTAGAAATTCTACCCTCTTCTTTACTCAACCTGGAGTTCCACATATTGCTCTCAACCTCTAAGTACTTAGTAGGTGGGGTCACTGTGGGGGAAACTCAGGACGAGTGACCCTCAGGATTGCTGGACCTTAGGGTTGACCTTGGGTGTTGGTCTGGAGCTAAGGCACTCACTACACTTATCTGCACTCACAATCACTCACAACCCTGAACTCAAATTTCTAGCCTAGATCCTTTGATCTTTTGGGATACTCATGTAGATGGTCTCCTAAACCTACTAGCCCTAGGGCTATGGTTTAGCTAAGACCACTATGTAGAGGATCCAAAATGGGTTTTCCTTTGGTCCATGGGTTATTGGTGATGATTGGTACCTCAACTCTACCAAAATACCCATCTTGGCCTTTTACCCCTAAAACACCCCCTAATTACCAAAATACCCCTCCATAGCTCAAAATCCCAAAAATTCCAAAAATTCCCAAAAAATCCCAATAAATCCCAAATATTACCAATTTTATTTCTCTCAACTATTACATGACCCAATTTGGCCAATTTGACCATATTTAATAAAAATCCCCAAAATCCAATTCAAATGTCCATCAATTTGATCTCAATTTACTTCAATTTCAATCCTCAACTCAAATTTACTTTTGATATGACCAAACTAAACCAAATCCAAGCTCAATTGGTTCATGATTTGAGCCCAATTTTGAGTTAGATTAAAACACCAATTTTGACCATATGACCTAATCTTACCAAATCGAACCCATAGCCTAGTCAATTGGCCCTAATTAATGTTTCAAAATCTGTATAACATTCCTATACATCAAAAACAACCATCAATTGGCCTTGGTGAAGCCTCAAATCCATTTGATTTTGGCCTAAATCCAAAATTCCCAAATTTAGCCCCAAATTGGCTAAGTCCCCAAATTTCACCCAATTGATTGCCTTAACCTCCAAATTGGCATCCAATTCATGTT
>JXCR01148719.1:0-37898 GCA_002079205.1 Phalaenopsis hybrid cultivar | reverse complement strand
GAAAAAGAAAGCATTGACAACAATCCCTGAAAAGAAAAGAAAAATATATAGGATTGAAAAAAATCCAAATGAAAAAGAGAAAAGAAAGAANTAATTCACTTATAAGGCCTGCCGACGGTGCCCTTAAGCCGCCGACGGCGAGCTCGGCGGTTATGCCCAACTAGGCATTCGATGAGGACGAATTTTGGAGGGGTTCTTAGGCAACACTTGAGAAAGCTCATCCACAACTTTAAAAGAAGATTTTGGCCAAAAAATGGAGAGGTCCTAGATGTTAGAAAGGTCCTGAAGGAGGAGAGACCCAAATTGAAGGGTAAAAAAGTGTAGATAGTCTTGGCCAAAAATAGAAGAGTGCTAGAGGCCTTGGAGGTTACCATTAGTGTATAGAATTTCCAGTAGAGTGTAACATTGTGAGGAATTCTTTGAGAGATTGTAAGAGTGGAGGGAAAGTGAGAGATTTCTTCCTCCTTTCCGAGGGAAAGAATATAGGGAGTAAAGGAAGTGCTAGGAGAGTTCCTAGAGATTAGAAAAATTCCAATATTAGTGAGAATTCTTTTAGGAGGTGCTAGAGAGAGTTCATAGAGGTTAGAAAGGTTCCAATATTGTGAGGAACTCTTTAAGTTTGTAAGAGTGGAGGGAAAGTGAGAGATTTCTTCCTCCTTGCCGCTTTGAAGAGGAATTTAATTGTAAGAGTGGAGGGAAAGTGAGAGATTTCTTCCTCCTTGCTACTTCGAAGAGGAATTTCGTGCAGAGGTTCCATTAGTGTATAGAGAATTTATTAGAGTGTCTTGGCCAAAAATAGAAGAGTGCTAGAGGCCTTGGAGGTTACCATTAGTGTATAGAATTTCCAGTAGAGTGTAACATTGTGAGGAATTCTTTGAGAGATTGTAAGAGTGGAGGGAAAGTGAGAGATTTCTTCCTCCTTTCCGAGGGAAAGAATATAGGGAGTAAAGGAAGTGCTAGGAGAGTTCCTAGAGATTAGAAAAATTCCAATATTAGTGAGGAATTTTCGAGAGATTGTAAGAGTGGAGGGAAAGTGAGAGATTTCTTCCTCCTTGCTACTTCAAAAAGGAATTGCTTCGAGAGATTGTAAGAGTGGAGGGAAAGTGAGAGATTTCTTCCTCCTTGCCGCTTTGAAGAAGAATTTTCGAGAGATTGTAAGAGTGGAGGGAAAGTGAGAGATTTCTTCCTCCTTGCTACTTCAAAGAGAAATAGGAGGTGCTAGAGAGAGTTCATAGAGGTTAGAAAGGTTCCAATATTGTGAGGAACTCTTTAAGTTTGTAAGAGTGGAGGGAAAGTGAGAGATTTCTTCCTCCTTGCCGCTTTGAAGAGGAATTTATTGTAAGAGTGGAGGGAAAGTGAGAGATTTCTTCCTCCTTGCCGCTTCAAAGAGGAATTCTATGTGCTAAGAGTGGAGGGAAAGTGAGAGATTTCTTCCTCCTTGCTACTTCAAAGAGGAATTCTGTGTACTCTTCCTCCTTGCTACTTCAAAGAGGAATTCTGTGTGTTGTAAAGAAAGGAAGAGATTCAGAAGAACTTCGAGGAGTTTTTTTGGGAGAAATTAGAGATAAGTTGTTTTATTATTGTAGTTTGTATGATTTGATTTTATATATGAATTTCGAGTTTTGTTGTGTTTTCCCCATGAGAACTGAGTAGTTTTCTCTGTCTTTCTCCTTGTCTTGAGATTTGTGAAAATGGTGATTTAAATTGGTGAAGCCATGAAAATATTTTAGAAATTATGATGATCTTTTCACTACGATCTTAATTTACTTTTAATCTGGCTAATTAATTTGTTAAAATATGTTGAGTTTTACAACTAAAGTGAAGATTACATCCAAGATTCAGGGAGGTCAAAGCCCTTGAAAGTTGGGTGCAAATAAATTTGGAAATAAAATTATCGAGCGTAAAATTGGAGATTTTAGAGTGACAGACTAAAATCCCCAATTCGGTCCTATCATTTGGGTGTTGTAGTGTGGATGTTAGCCCTCAGGAGAGGGGAACGCGGGAGCTCCAAAGTGAGAGTTGGTATCCTCCTAGTCTAGCTGCAGATTCAGTAAACAAGTGTAGGATTAGTCAATATTCTTTATGCCTGGAAGAAAGGGTAAAGAATATGTATGCTCCTATTTGAGCACAATATAAATTAACTGATTCACTTTATCCATTCATTATAATTTCTTGACAAGGAGAATGATGCTTTCTTATATGTTGAATTATCACATTAAAAACCTCATTAGTATAATTAGTTATTTAAGAGTTATTAAAATTACATATTTGTTTCAATTGCCTATTAGTGACAGATAAGCAAATTGAATTCCGTTGTTGCAATTGAGTATTGTTTTTCTAAAATCTTAGTTCGTAGTTATAATATTACTCCTTCTGGGATTGATATCTTGGACTCCATTAGAGCCCTGTATTACTTGAGCGATACGTATACTTGCGTTGATAATTGTGAAATGGGATCAATATCTATGACTCCATTAGAGCCCATTATTACTTGAGCGATACGTATACTTGCGTTGATAAGTGTGACTTCGAATCTATAACCGTTGTTAAGTTTTTGGTGTCTGAGTGATACGTATACTTACATTGATAAGTGTGACTTTATAATTATTGAATATTTTATACATATATTACTTGAGCGATACGTATACTTGCGTTGATAAGTATGACTTTACAATTATTGAATATTTATTACATCCATAATCGAATCTATAACTGTTATTAAGTTTTGGTACAGTTGTTGAGGAATTAAATCTTTTAGCAGTAGTATTAAATACTTATATTTTCAATCATATATAAAGTGACTGTCAATATGTATCATTTATAATCTCCTCAAGTTCATTGAGTTGCAATAATCTTCTCTCCCCAACATTTTTTAGATTAAAATTAAATTCCTTAATAGCCTAAAATGCTTTATGCTCAAATTCTACTGGTAAGTGGCATGTTTTTCCAAAAATAAGTCTATATGGGGACATTCCAATAGGAGTCTTATAAGCAGTCCTATCTGCCTACAGTGCAGTATCTAATATAGCAGACCAATCCAATTTATAGGGATTTATAGCTTTTTCTAAAATTTGTTTTACTTCACGATTAGATATTTCTGCTAGACCGCTAGTCTGGGAATGATAAACAGTAGAGAATCTATGCATAATATTATATTTTCTAATTAATTTCTCGATTATCTTATTCCTAAAATGGGATCCTTCATCCGTCATAATCACTCTCGACATTCCATATCTTGTAAAATAATTTTTTTAAAAAAAATTAGAAACACTTTAAGCATCACATTTAGGTACAGCAATAGCTTCAATTCATTTAGACATATGATCAACAACAAACAATATATATAAATTTCCAAATGAAGACATAGTCCAACAAAATCTAATCCTCATATATCAAAAATTTCAACTTCCAATGTGTAATTTAGAGGTATTTCATTTCTTCTAAAAATATTTCCTACTCGCTGACATCGATTGCATGTTTTAATATATTCATTAACATCTCTAAAAAGAGTAAGCCAATAAAATCTAGCTTGCAAAATTTTATGTGCAGTTATATTTGCACCAAAATATCCTCTAAATTTAGAATCATGACATCATTCAATTATTTGTTGAGTTTCTTCGTAAGGCACGCATCTTCTAATTATTATATCTTAACACTGTTTATATAAAAGTGGGTTATCCCAAAATTAGAATTTTGAATCATGAATAAATTTCTTTAATTATTGATTCTTAACATCTGGTGGTAGAATATCACTCACAAAATAATTTACTATATCTACATACCACGGTATATCCTTTTATATCAATATTATACAACTGTTCATAAGGAAAAGTTTCCAAAATTTTATTTACAAAATTAATTAATATTTCTTGTTATAGTCTAGACAAATGATCAGCTTTTTTATTATCATTTCTCTTTCTACCAACTACCATAAAGTCAAGCTCTTGCAGCAGAAGTATCCATCTACTTAATCTTCGTTTAGCATCGTTCGTTTGCATCAAATATTTGATAGCATAATGATCTGTATGTACTATACATTTGGCTCCACTTAAGTAAGGTCTAAAACTATTGAAGGCATAGACGATAGCTAATAACTCTCTTTCAGTAGTGGTGTAACTAATTTGAGCATCATTAAGAGTCTTACTAGCATAATATATTATTTTAAAAACTTTATTGTGTCTTTATCCTAAAACTGCTCTAATAGCATAATCACTAGCATCACACATTATTTCAAATGGCTTCTCCCAATCAAGTGGAACTATTATAGGAGCAGTGATTAATTTTTCTTTCAAAATTTCAAATGATTTTTTGCATTCCTCTTTAAAATTAAATTTTGTATATTTTTCTAAGAGTTGGCATAATGGCTTAGTTATTTTTGAAAAAAAAATTTATATAACGCCTATAGAAACCAGCATGTCTTAGAATACTTTTCACCCATCTAACCATAGTAGGAGGCGGTTATTTCTCAATAATTTAATTATTAGCCCGATCTACTTTCATGTCATTTTCAAAAATTTTATGCCTAAGTACAATTCCTCCTGCAACCATACATTGACATTTTTCCCAATTTAGTACTAAGTTGATTTTCTTACATAATTCCAGAACTTTTTTTAAATTATTTAAACATAATTCAAATGAAGTTTTGAATTCAGAAACATCATCCATAAATACTTCCAACCTACATTCAATTAAATTACTAAAAATTGACATCATACATCTTTGAAATGTCGCAGGTGCGTTACATAATCTAAAAGCCATTCTAAGAAAAGCAAATGTTCAACAAGGGCTTGTAAATGTTGTTTTCTCTTGATCCCAGGAGAAATTGAAATTTTGTGATACCCAGTATATCCATTTAGAAAATAGTAATATTTGTTTCCAGCCAATCTATCCAGAATTTGGTCTAGAAAGGGTAAAGGAAAATGATCTTTCATGGTGGCTATGTTTAATTTTCTATAGTCTATACAACTTCGCCAACCAGTAACTTGTCTTATTGGATTAATTCATTTTTTTTATTTACTTCAACTGTTACTCCTCCTTTCTTTGGAACATAGTGAATTGGACTTACCCAAGAACCCTCTGAAATAGGATAAATAATTCCAACATCTAACTATCTTAAGATTTCTTTTTTAACTAGTTTCTTCATTATTGATTTTAATCTCCTCTGAGGATCAGCTTTCGATTCGTATTGTTCATCTAATAGAATTCTGTGCATACAAATTGAAGGACTGATTCCTTTAATATCTGCTAAAGTCCATCCAATGGCCTTTTTATATCTTTTCGACATTTTTATTAATTTTTGTTCTTGAATTTCAGTTAAATCAGAAGATATAATGATAGGTAATGTAGATGAATCTTTTAAAAACACATATTTTAAATGGGCAGGTAATACTTTCAGTTCAAGTTCGGGTGGTTTAATACTTGAAGGAATAAGATTTTTATTATCATTTTCTAAAAGGTCTAAAGTTTCAATTTTGTCTTGAACATAATCTAAATTCTCTTCTTTTATTTCATTATCATTCTCAAAATAGTCTTCTTACTTTAATTTTTATTCAAACATTCCCTTAAATTGCTCATTACTCAGATAATCAGTAACTTCCATCCCAAAACATTCATTATATTTTTCTATTACAGGATATTTCATAGCTTTTGAAATATTAAATGTTACTTCTTGATCATTGACTCTCATTATTAATTCTCTTTTTTACATATCTATCACAGCTCTCCCTATTACAAGAAATGGTCTCTCCAAAAGAATAGAAATCTCTTTATCTTCCTCCATATCTAATGCGATAAGGTCTACAGGAAAAATATATTTATCCACTTTCACTAATACATCTTCAATAACTCCTTTAGGATAAACTATAGATCGATCAGCTAACTGAAGAGTTACAAAAGTAGGGGAAATTTCTCCTAAATCTAAACGCTTAAAAATTGATAGAGGAATTAGGTTAATACTAGCTCCTATATCACATAAGGCTTTTCTGAAAAAAATTTCACCAATAGCACAAGGTATAGTAAACCTACTAGGATCTTTTAACTTTTCAGGATGCTTTTTTATGAATAATAGCACTACACTCTTCACTAAGTGCAATGATCTCATGTCTACAAACTTCATTTTATTGTTTAGTATATCCTGCATAAATTTCACATAAATTGACATTTGTTCCAAAGCCTCAAGGAAATGAATATTTATCGTTAACTTTTTAAGGATCTCCAAAAATTTTGTAAATTGTTTATCTTTATTCTCCTGCTTCAATTGTTGAGAAAAAGGAGGTGGTGGTTTTTGTAAAGGAACTTGTATTGGTTCTTTTCATTTTAGTCGCTTTCAATCTCTTCCTTTTCCTCCTCAACTTCAGTTTCTCTTTGGATTCTTGTTTCTACTCCTTTTCCACTTCTTAATTGAATAACTTTAATTTTCTCCTTATTCTGATCATTTAGATTAACTTCCACGGTGCTAGGAATAATTTCTGAAGGTCTGTTACTAAGTGCAATAGCTATATTTTCTAAATGATTTTCAAAATTTCTAATAGCAAACCCTTAATTTTATATTTGATTTCCCGTGTTCAACATTATATCTTCCATAGTCAACTTCTTTTTCTTAACTTATGGGTTAGGGTTAGAGTTAAATCCAGGAGGATAATTAGGTCCAAACTTAGGATTTCCTTGGTTATTTGAATTTCTTAAGGGGTTCACCAAATTGTTATAATTATTCTAACTAAAATTAAGGTGATTTTTCCATCTAAGGTTATAATAATTAGAATAGGGATTATTATTTTGATTATTTATAGCATTCAATTTTTCATAAGATGATTGAGTATAAATTATCTGTCCTAGTGAATTTTCCTGTAATACTGGTGATATTTGAGAATAGTTCACTCCAATTTGATCAATCTTTTTTGATATAGCGGCAATTTGAGATGCTAAAATATACATCGCATCAGAATCATGAATACTGGCTACTCTCTTGGGATTTACCCATTCAGAGAGCCATTGAAAATTATTTGTAGCCATTTCCTCTAATAAAGATTATGCTTCATCAAAAGGTTTTGACATTAATGATCCACCTGCAGCACCATCTATAAAAGATCTAAGTTATTCTAGTAATCCATTGTAAAAAGTTTGAATTGTTAACCAATCTATTTAAACATGGCGTGGACAATTCCTAAAGAGATCTTTAAATCTTTCTTAGGCTTCATATATCAATTCCCCTTCAAATTGACAAAAAGATGTAACATCATTTCTAAGCTTAGCAGTTTTCGATGGTGGAAAATATTTAGTCAAAAAAATTTGTGATAGTTCTCCCCAAGTTTTGATAGATCTAGGTGTTAATGAATTTAACCAAGCTTTAGCTTTATCCCTTAATGAAAAAAAAGATTCTGAGCCTTGTATTAGACACTCCATCATATTTAAAAGTAGCACATATTTCAAGAAAACTAGCAAGATGTAAGTCAGGATCTTTAGTAGGTGTTCCTCCAAAATGATTATTTTGTACCATTTGGATAATAGTAGGTTTAAGCTTAAATGAATTAATAGTAACATCAGGATTTTGAATAGTCAAGTGAAGTTCATCTGTTGTAGGATTAGCGTAATCTTTCAAAGGTCTTTGTCGATTTTCATTTATTTGATTATCTAAGTTATTCACCATTTTGTTCAAATTTTTAATTCCTTTTTGTTATTTTCAAACTTTTCTAATAGTACGTTCTAATTTTGAATCGTAAGGGACTAAACATTCAGTTGTAATACTAAGCATAAACAAATATAATAAGCAAAGAAAAATTTCTTAAAAATACTCTTAAATATATATAATTAATTTTTTTTAATGATTTTAAATTTTTTTTAAAATTTTAAATTTTTATCACTAAATTTCCTAATTACCAAATCAATTTAATTTACCGTTACCTTCCCAATAACGACACCAAAAACTTGATCCCCGATAATTATAGTTGTGCAAAATTTATAAAGTTGACTCCTCTTTACAACGGTGCCAAAAAATTGATGCGTTATTTTATGAATAAGAAATTTAAGCAATTTATGTTGAGATTCTATGCAAGTATATGTATCGTTATCAAGTAATCCAAGACTTTTTGTTTAAGCCCCAAATATCAATCCCACAAGGAAGGTTTAAATTTGAAATGATAAATTAATTAGGAAACTCACAGCAATAAAATAAAAATACTCTCACTAATTTTGAATATTTAAGGTAATTTTAAAACTAAGTTATTAACTACTAGCAAAACTGTAATGCAAAGTTAATTAATAACTACCAAACTATATTTATGTGATGAAGTTATCTAATTTGGAAAAGCATATTTCCCACTATAATTGGTTTTTGGTTAAATGACATGAGATAAATGGTTTAAATTTGTATTATGCCAAATAGAAATAATTTTAATTCTCTACCCTTATTCAGTGTTATAGAGAATTGTTGGCCAATCTCAGATTTAGTCCCTAAATCTGTGGTTAGGCTAAGAGGATATTGAATCTCACTCCAGAGCTCAGCTGCGGCTTTTTTATATGCTTAATTTTATATATTCTATGTAGTCACAATGATATAAACGCAAGTATATGTATTGCTCAAGTAATATTGGGCTTTCTAATTAAGCCTTGAATATTGATCCCACGATGAAGCGAGAAAAGATGTCCTTAGTCAAATTCCAGTATACTACTATTAGTCCTTAGTTTGGAATGTCGATTAAAATGGTGTTTTATCTAGCAACTACTCTTAAATACGACTATTAAATGCAAGGATAGAAACTATTCATAAATGTAAATATTTTTCTTAAAGATAACCCTTTTTGGATGAGTTGGTTTGGAGAACTTTAAGATGTTAAAACTACTATTCTTATGTAATAAATTGGATAATGTAAAAGAATGAGATACATTAAATATTGTATGTGCCAAACAGGACCAATTTTAATTCTCTACCTTGATTCAGTGCTATAGAAAATCATTGGCTAATCTTAGGTTTAGTCCCTAAATCCGTGGCTAGGCTAGGAGGATACTGGATCCCACTCCATAGCTCCCACTTCCCTTCCCCTGAACGCTAACTCTCACTTTAGTTTTTAAATACTAAGACCAAATTGGGAATTTTAGTCTCGCCCCTAGAAATCTCCAATTCTACACCCAACAAAGTATATTTCCCTATTTATTTGCACTTAATCCCTTGAACGAAATACTCCTTCATGGACTTAAATGTGATTCTCACTCTATTATAGAACTCATACATCATTTCCCAAATCATATGTTTCACAATATAATTTAACAATTCAATTTGCCAGATTGAAAAGTAAATTAAGAGCAGAGTAGAATAACCATCACAATTTATAATTAAAACTTCTTCTAGCATGCATCCTAATATCCTAAACATGAATCCTACTCATTGTAAAAGAAAAGTAAAAGGAAAATAATGGCATAATCTTCTCATGCCACTACTTCCAAAAAAAAGAATAAAGAGTAAGATAAACACATCACAAAGCACGAAGAAAACTCAATGACAAACTTCATTAAATTAAAGTAAATCCACTAGATAAGTGTTTACAAAATCATAAGATAATGAAGAACATAATACTTAACTTTTTCCCCTTAAAAGAAAAATGAAAATCTCCCCCACAAAGTCTCCCACCGATCCATGCAATGCTAGAACATTCCCTTACATATTCTCCCAAAATCCCCTCATTAGTCTCTCCAAAAAAGTAGAAATCTACCTTTCTACTCCTATTCTAAGATCTCTAAACATTCTCCACATTTTTGCACTCACACACACCTTTTTCTGACATAAAAGCACTCTATTATAGTGTAGGGACAAATTTCCCAAGAGATGCCTCAAGCAACCCTCTAAAAAGCATCCAAATATATTGAATCTTATAGAAATTTGCTCAACACCACCTCCAAACCGTCCCAGGCGCTGTCGGAGCCGTTTTGGCGTCATTTTCTACTCTCTGGTGCGGACGGCGCCGAATCTGGCGCTGTCGGCGCCCACCATGCATAGCTCTACCATTTTGCTTCATTTGGCTCTGTTTTAGCTCTGTTTCGCCTCGTTTCAGTTGCGTTGCGTTTCAAACAGATAGACCTACAAAATAAGCATAAAAATAACCTTTCTTTAATGTGTAATTTCATTCAAAAATGTGTGAGAAGTGTAAATTAGATTAAGCATAGAAAGACTTATCGAAATGTGTCAGGACAAAATTTTCTTTCTTGCTTGTTTTTGCTCCAAATTACATTGTTTTTGCTTCTTTTTCTCCAAAACTCCATTTTCTGTACCTGAAACCAAAAATATGCAAAATTCCTTCCTTTAAACTACAATATCATTGAAAATCACCAAATATAGGCATTAAAAACATGAAAAATTGAACATTTTTTGGGCGTATCAAAATCCCTCAAACTTAACTGTTATTTGTCCTCTAGTAACCCTTTTACTACATAAAAATATGACTTAGGATAGAGATTAACTTATAAACTTCTATACTTTAGTTTAGTAAATAAAATAGTAAAATTTAAGAAAAACCTTTAATAACTTAGATTCAAACTCTAAGTCTAATAATACTTAGCAGTCAAATTTAAGATTTCTAAATCTCTATTCATTTCAAGAAGAATTACAATTTGTCATATCAAGGAGACTTAAAACATTCAAATGAAAAAGAACTTCATGAAAACTTTACTAGTAATGCTACTAGTACTCTAATATAAGTTTAGAAAATGTAATAAAGCCTTTTCTTTAAGTTGATTCAAGTGAAGTCAATTTTTGATTAAACATCTCCTCAAGCTTCTCCTCACTCATTTTTTTTCTTTTTCTCTTTTTTTCTCTTTTTCTTTTCAAGTGGGGATTACTATATCTGATAGCCTTTAATAAGTTTGAACTTCACTATCCTCTTCTTAAAGTCAAAACTTCTTACCTTTCTTCACTTTATAAATTCATATTAGTTTATGATTTTTCATAAAGTTTCATTCTTTACTTTTTATATGAAACTCTAAAATTCTTAATACTTCAAAAATACAATTTCCTTTATTTTTAAATAGAAAAAGATAATCTTATCCTTTCATACTGAATATCTTTAACTTTAGAATTAATCTTCATTATTAAAACTTTTACTGAAATTTACCATAATATTTATAAACATAAATAGAGTCATTTAAAGTTAAACTCCAATATCTAAGGTCATGTTAAATTAATTTTAAAAATATAGTTAATTGAAAACAAATAAAATTTAGTTTACTTCTTTTTAAAAGAAAATTTTCTTTTCCCCCAAACTTGCATTTTTAAATATTTTACACTTAGTTCCATCAAATGTAGTAGAAAGAAAAAAATAAAAGTTGAATCTACTGACAACTACAATATCTTATCAAATTTAAATATATTCATAATCAAGATAGAATGACTGTAGGAGAAAGTAAATCTAGCCTAAAACATGCTTGCAATAATATTAAACTAAAGAAAGTATATTAACTTTAAAATCTATTTTTCTTCCTACCCCCAAACTTGATTTTTAACGTGTATAACCATTTAGTGCAGAAAATATAAGTAGGAAGAAAAATAGTTTAGAAATTCTATCTACAACAAATATCTATCAAAAATATCTACAGTTATTTATCAGGATAGAAAACATGTAGTAGAAAGTAAATCTAAACTAAACATGCCAGAACGAAATTAACTAAACAAAAGTCTAACTAGCATAACATGTATCAGCATTGGAGTATAAAAAATGTTCTTCAAGTCAAACACAAACAAACAAACAAGATAAATGAGGTCAATTCTTCCTCTATCTCATCTCATCTTACTAACTTACTTCCAATTTCTAACATAATCACGACACAGATATATTGAGAACTTCTAAATGATTTTATAAATTCTAATCACAAAGATAAGATTATCCCTGATATATTGGTTCTCGAGCACTAACCCCGGGTATCACTATATCCCATTAATTAAGCACCTCTAACAGTTATAAGGATAGTGTACTATCATCCACATGTTACTCATCAAATAGATTCGCGACTCATATCAAATGAAAACAAAGTCAGAGAAAAGAAGAAACAAAATTGAGATGGACCTATCATTATTAGAATTCATGATGTCTCTTATAAAACTCAAGTCCATGAGAGACCCGAGTTGTAGTGGACTCGTCAATCCAACTACTACAAGAGAACATACAAGTCTAACCATAATAAGAAGTTAAGAAATCACCTCCCTCATGACACACAAAAAGCAAATTAAACCGCTAACAATCCAAATATCTACCAATCATCAATCAAACTCATTAATCCACACTAAAGAAAACACAATACAACACTAAAAATCATAACCCTCAAGCACATTAAATCAAAATACACTGATAACTATGGGTTGCTTCCCATAAAGCACTAAGTTTAATGTCGTTAGTCAAACAAATGATTCCACCTAGATCAAAATTCCAATTAAGTAATCCTTGATCAATCACCCAATCTTTTCCAGATCCAGGGATTCCTACAAAGTCCTCAAATTTAAATTGTTCTTTCAGCTCTTCCTTTTTAGATTATTCATATCCTTGTTCCTCATATTTCTTTCTAGTTCTCTTCTAGTAATTTTCTCAATTTTCATATTAATATCATCCTTGAAATTTATAAGAAATGGATTTTTATATGATACTGCATGATCTCCAAAATTTTTTATCGGATTCTCTTAGATTTTTTCCCTTGAAAGAAAGATGAAAATCTCTCCCATAAAGTCTCCCGCTGATCCATGCAATGCTAGAACATTCCCTTACATATTCTCTCAAAATCCCCTCATCAATCTCTCCAAAAAGGTAGAAATCTACATTTCTACTCCTATTCTAAGATCTTTAAACATTCTCCAAATTTTCTCACTCACACACACCTTTTTCTGACATAAAAGCACTCTATTATAGTGTAGGATGGATTTCCCAAGAGATGCCTCAAACAACCCTCCAAAAAGCATCCAAATACATTGAATCTTCTAGAAATTTGCTCAAAACCGCCTCCAAACCATCCCGAGCGCTGTCAGCACCATTTTGGTGTCATTTTTCTCTCTCTGGCACTGTCGGCGCCCACCCTGCGCAGCTCCACCATTTTGCTTCTTTTGGCTCCGTTTTAGCTTCGTTTCACCCTGTTTCAGTTGTGTTGCGTTCCTAACAGATAGACCTACAAAATAAGCATAAAAACAACTTTTCTTTAAAGTGTAATTTCATTCAAAAATTTGTGAGAAGTGTAAATGAGATTAAGCATCGAAAGATATATTGAAATGTGCTAGGATAAAATTTTCTTTCTTGCTTGTTTTTGCTCCAAATTGTATAGTTTTTTCTTCTTTTTATCCTAAACTTCATTTTCTGTACCTGAAACCAAAAATATACAAAATACATTCCTTTAAAGTGCAATATCATTTAAAATCACCAAATATAGGCATTAAAAACTTATGAAAAATTGAACATTATTTTGGCTTATCAAGCTCCCACTTCCCTTCCCCTTAAGGCTAACACTCGCTTTAGTTTTTAAACACTAAGACCCAATTAGGGATTTTTTTCCTTCAAATGGTGTCAAATACAAGCTCTAATAAGCCTTAGGTGCACAAACTAGAGGTTGAAGGTAATCGAAGGGGTAAAAATGGTGTTTTTACTATGCAAATCACAAAACTTAAGGGATCTAAGTACTTTCGGGTCCCGTCGGAGCCCAAGCTGGCGTCATTGGCGCCAGAGCCAAAAATTCAATTTTTTTCGCTTTTCGTAATTTCAATTTTTTTCAATTCACTCCAAAGTCTTATTAGTCTTTTTAAACATTAATATTCACCCTAAAATAATTCACAAATAAACTTTTTTACAAATAACACAAAACTAACTTTTATATATGACAATCCAAATTTTTACAAACACACACATTCATAAAGCTAGCCAATTATAATTCAGCATCGAAATCAAGCCATAACACCAGAACGCTAAAAACTAAACTAAACATACAATTAATGTTTTATGAGTTTAAAGCAAAGTAAATACAATACAATCACGTTAAAAATGTAATTAATTTAAAACAGTAGAGAGTCCAACTTCTTCAATTATTCCTCTTCATCTTCAGTATTTTCTCCTCCGCTAATATCTCCCATAGACTGATAATGGATGTACAAGTTGTAGAAGGGTCGGTTTGGGAATTGATAAGTCAAATTTTCATGGATCCATCCATTTTGTTTGAACATTTGCACCAAACCTGCTTTAATTGTTCCAGTAGGATCAAAGTTTTCCTTTATCCTCCAATCTAAGTGATCAAAAACGTATTTAAGATTTCCTATTGCATTCATGATACTCTGAAGTTCTCTTTTGATTTTCTTCATTTTCTTCTCCAAAGCTATTGAACTTCTAATTTTATGGGCATTAATGGTGTTAAAGCATGTGATGAATGATCCAAGATAATATCCAATGCTTCATTTCCATTCCCAATATAGTTTTAATCAATATGAATCATGGGCTCCCATGGTAATAATACTTTCTCCCAAATTTTATATGGCACTTGAGATTGACTGCAAAGTAAGAAGATTGTAGAAGGATGCCCCAATCTATATATAGGCCCATTCATAACAATATCCATAATAGATTTGAAAATAATTGATCCCACATCAATGGGTTTTCCCATTTGAATACAATAGTTTAAAATTGCACTTTCTTTTATAAATCTACTAATTTTCATTGTAGGGAGCAATTTTGCAGAGAAGAAGAAATGTCATTGTTTAGATATCAAATTAAGTACTGAGGCGGAGAAACTAACGTACCCCTCTTCTCTGATTTCCCAATTATCATTTTCATCCGTCAGAAATTGGTATACATCATGCATCATATCTTTTGTTGGGATAAAATTTGTATAATGGCAGATTGGCACGCTTTCTATCATATACAAATCATTACGAGGCGGAGTAAATGGTACACCCTTAACTCGAGTGAAGACAAATTTTTGGGTAATTCCATGCAAGTTAGCATAGAATTCCTTTACCACTGGAACAACTTCTGCAGCGATAGGGTAACATAGAACTTCCCAGTGTCTCTGTACTATGATTTTCTAAATCTGTGAACTTGGATTAATCAATCCAAGATTGACAAAGCCTCTCTCTTTGAAAAGTATCTTCTTAGTGATGATTTTGCTGTATAATCTTTGTGCGTTAAAAGTGATAAACTTTCTTCTATTGAAAACTCCATACCTTAAAGTATTCTTGGAATTAGAAGCCATTGATTTCAAAATCTCGAAGTTTCTGGTCGTCCAAAGTGGTTTTTATGCCTTTAAAAACACCTCTACATAGTTATTTCGGAGTGCAATCCCGCCAAATTCTATCAAATTCATCGTAAACTGCAGGAACTGCTCTGGGCACCGTTGGCGCCCATTCTAGCACCATTGATGCCAGAGGCCAATGTTGCGTTGCTACTCTTTTAGTTCAATTTAATTACAAATTTTCTTCTAATACCAATATTTCTCTTGATTTATGATATATAAAATTGTGAAGGATTTTAAGATATTATTATTTTCAAATATATATAGAACACTTATTAAACAAAATAGTAAGATATATAAATATATATAAATAGATATATATGAGTTGTCTCCCACAAAGCGCTTGGTTTAACGTTGTCAGCCCGTCATACCATTGTTTAATCAGGATGAATCAACATCAAAGTTTGTTTAAATTGTGGCATGTGTCATTCATAATAATGTTTCAATCGATGCCCATTAACTTCAAGTATCTTTCCAGTTTTAGGATCTTTAATAACTACAGTTTCATAATGATAAACTTTAATCACATCGAATAGTCCTAACCATCTAAATTTCAGTTTTTTTGGAAATAATCTCAATCTAGTATTATATAATAGAACTTCTTATCCAGGTTCAAATTTCTTCTTTTCAATCTCTTGATCATGTCATATTTTCTTTTTCTCTTTAAAGATTTTTGTATTATCATATGCTTCATTTCTAATCTTCTCAAGTTCATTAAGTTGTAATAATCTTTTCTCACTAGCAACTTTTATATTAAAATTAAATTCCTTAATAGCCCAAAATTCTTTATGCTCCAAAAATAAGTCTATATGGGAACATTCCAATAGGATTCTTATAAGCAGTCCTATATGCTCAGAGCGCAGTATCTAATCTAGCAGACCAATCCAATTTATAAGGTTTTACAGCTTTTTCTAAAACTTATTTTACTTCACGATTTGATATTTCTGCTAAACCACTAGTCTGGGGATGATAAGTAGTAGATAATCTATGCATAATATTATATTTTCTAATCAATTTCTCGATTCTCTTATTCTTAAAATGGGATCCTCCATCCATAATAATCACTCTCAGCACTTCATATCTTGTAAAAATATTTTTATTTAAAAATTTAGAAACACTCTGAGCATCACATTTAGGTACAACAATAGCTTCAATCCATTTGGACATTTTTTAAATTGTTTAACTTTATTCTTCTGCTTTGATAGTCGAGGAAACGAAGGTGGTGGTTTTTTTAAAGGAACTTGTATTAGCTCTTTTTCATTATGTTCGCTTTCAATCTCGTCCTTCTCCTCCTCTACTTCAGTTTCTATTTGGATTCTTGTTTCCACTTCTTTTCCACTTTGTAAATGAATAACTTTAATTTGCTCCTAATTCTGATCTTTTGAATTAACTTCCGCGGTGATAGGAAGAATTCCTGAAGGTATGTTACTAAGTGTAGTAGCTATATGTCTTAATTGATTTTCAATATTTATAATAGCAGCCCCTTGATTTTGTATTTGCTTTCCCCTCTCCAACATTATTTCTTCCATAGTCAACTTCTTTTCCTTAACTTGTGGGTTAGGGATAGAGTTAAATTCAGAAGGATAATAAAGTCGATAGTTAGGATTTCCTTGGTTATTTGAATTTTCTCGAGGGTTCACTAAATTTTTATAACTATTCCAACTAAAATTAGGGTGATTTTTCCATCCAGTGTTATAATAATTAGAATAGGGATTATTAATTCTATTATTTATAGCATTCAAAGTTTCATAAGATGATTGAGTATCAATTTTCTCATAGTGAATTTTCCTCTAATACTGGTGAAATTTGAGAATAGTTCACTCCAATTTGATCAATCTTTTTTGATATAACGGCAATTTGAGATGCTAAAATATACATCGCATCAGAATCATAAAGGCTAGCTACTCTCTTAGGATTTACCCGTTTAGAGGGCCATTGAAAATTATTAGTAGTCATTTCCTTTATTAAAGACTATGTTTCATAAAAAAGTTTTGACATTCATGATCCACCTGTAGCAGCATCTATATTAAATCTAATTCATCCTACTAATCCATTGTAAAAAGTTTGAATTATTAACCATTTTGGCAAAGCATGGTGTGGACATTTCCTAAGGAGATCTTTAAATCTTTCTCAGGCTTCATATATCGATTCCCCTTCAAACTGATAAAAAGTTGTGATATCATTTCTAAGCTTAGCAGTTTTCGAGGGTGGAAAAAATTTAGCCAAAAAATTTTGTGATAATTCTCCCCAAGTTCTGATGGATCCAGGTGCTAATGAATTTAACCAAGCTTTAGCTTTATCCCTTAATGAAAAAGAAAAAGTTTAAGCCTGACAGCATCATTAAACATTCCATCATATTTAAATGTAGCACATATTTCAAGAAAACTAGCAAGATGTAAGTTAGGATCTTCAGTAGGCGTTCCTCCAAACTGATTATTTTTTATCATTTGGGTAATAACAGGTTTAAGCTCAAAAAAATTAGCAGCAACATCACAATTTTGATAGTCAAGTGAAGTTCATCTGCTGTAGGATTAGCGTAATCTTTCAAAGGTCTTTGTCAATTTTCATTTATTTGATTATCTAAGTTATTGGTCATTTTGTTCAAAATTTTGATTTCTTTTTGTTATTTTCAAACATTTCTAATAATACGTTCTAATTCTGAATCATAAAGTATTAAACTTTCATATCTAATACTACACATATTCAAATATAATAAGCAAAGAAAAATTTCTTAAAAATACTCTTAAATATATATAATTAATTTTTTTTAATGATTTTTATTTTTATTTTTTAATTTTTAATTTTGATCACTAAATTTCCTAATTTACGAAATCTATTTAATTACCGTTACCTTCCCCGGCAACGGTGCCAAAAACTTGATCCCCAAAAATTATTGTTGTGCAAAAATTATAAAGTTGACTCCGCTTTACAACGGCGCCAAAAACTTAATGTGTTATTTTATGAATAAGAAATTTAAGATATTTATGTTGAGATTCTACGCAACTATATGTATCGTTATCATGTAATACAAGACTTTATGTTTAAGCCCCAAATATCGATCCCACGAGGAAGGTTTAAATTTGAAATGGTAAATTAACTTGGAAACTTATAGCAATAAAATAAAAATACTGTCACTAACTTCGAATATTTAAGGTACTATCAGAATTAAGTTATTAACTACTAGCAAAACTGTAATGCAAAGTTAAACAGTAACTACCAAACTATATATATGTGATGAAGTTATCTAATATGAAAAAGCATCTTTACCACTATAATGAGTTTTTGGTTAAATGAGATGAGATAAATGGTTTAAATCTGTATTATGCTAAATAAGAAAAATTTTAATTCTCTACCCTTATTCAGTGTTATAGAGAATCATTGGCTAATCTGAGGTTTAGTTCCTAAATATGTGGTTGGGTTGGGAGGATATTGGCTCTCACTCTAGAGGTCTCACCCCTTCCCCTGAAGGCTAACGCTCACTTTAGTTGTTAAACACTAAGACCAAATTGGGGATTTTAATCTGTCACCCTAAAATCTCCAATTCTACGCCCAACAATGTTTATTTCCCTATTTATTGCACTTAATTCTATGAACGAAACACTCCTCCATGGAATTAAATGTGATTCTCACTCTATTGTAGAACTCATATTCCATTTCCCAGATCATATGTTTCAAAACAGATTTTAACATTCAATTGGTCAGATCGAAAAGTAAACTAAGAATGGAGTGGAAAACACATCACAATTTATTTTATATTTTAAAATTAGCACATCTAAATTATCTTTTCATTTCACCATATCTCAGAGTAGGGAGAAAGATAAAAAAAACTACTACTAATTCATGAGAAAGATACGATAAAACATAAATTTCATATATAAAAGAAAGTTCATACAACAATAATAAAAAAACAACACTTATCTGAAACTCTTTCTCAAAGTAAATCACTTAAAGCCTCTCTTGGACTCTTTCTTTTTTTACACGACTCTTAATTCTCTCTTAAAAGATGTAAGGAAGAAGAAATCTCTCACTTCTCTCCCTCTCCAATAATTCTCAGAAAAAAAATTTACACTTAAACTCACCACAAAACTTAATGAACTAACTCAAAACTCTAAAAAAATAAAGGACTAATGGACAGAAGGTGGGGGGGTTTTTGATCAATTTTTGCTCTAAATAAAGCCTCATGTCGGTTTTTCAAGATGTGCATCCAAAAACTCTTCAAAAAACATCCAAATTCATCTAATCTTCTAGAAACAGGCCTTGCACCGACATTAGCATCGTCGGCGGCAGTGATCCTTTAATTAATTTCATACTTTCTATCAAATGGCACCGTCAGCACTGAAGATTTCTTCTAAAACTCCATTTTGCTTCCTTTTTGCTTCAAGAACTAAAAATCAACAACCTGCAATAAAACATGAAAAATAGCTTCCTTTAAAGCACAATATCACCAAAAATAAGTATAAAATATAAGTCTAAAAATGATATATTTTTTGTGCATCACTCAATTTGCGGAGAGCAAACTAAACCAAAAGAAAAGGTAAAGCTCATGACCCAGTTTAGGACCAACATCACAACACACATTGCCCAGGTGAAACCCAGTTCACCAACACACCTATCAGTGGCCTGACCCCACATAAAAAAGAAAAGTCCTAAAGTCTTTTGAACTTCTCTATTTAAAGAAGGTTAATTAGACAGTCCTAGATTCTAAAAGAGTTGACCGTACTTACCCAAGAAAGAAACAGGTGAAGTATTTTAACTAAAGAATGGAAATCTGAACCGTGAGGGACATGGACACATTACCGATGTTTGAAGGCAACATTTTATGATCACCATGGAGAGAGAAACTAGTCCCAGTGGAAAGTGTGTTTAATTTATTGTATGTATATATTATATATATTTTGGAAAATATTATTTTAATTTTGAAAATATGAGACCAAACTGATCCCATATATATAATAGTTTAAATAAACAAGTATAATACTACAAATTACATACTTATCCTGAAGAAAAGACACATTGCTTGATAGTAAAACCCCATTATATCAATTAAAGAATTTATGACATATGTTTTAGCCTGCAAAACCTTTATGTTAACTGAAAAATTTTCTCTATTGAATATTAAGGATTAGATAGGGATTATTTTAAGCTGGGTTCTAAATTTTTCTATAAGGGCAGACTCTTATAATTAATTACATCTTAAATGACGAATGTCACTCAAGAAAACTTTCGATGATGATCAGAAAATATTTTTTTCAAGAATTTAAAAGTTTAGGATTTTCAAGGTTGGACAAAGGAGTATCAAATGGGAAAAGTCAAGTTTGAAACATTTATCATGGAATTCAAAAGGAGAAAACTAGGGGATGTCATGGAACCTGAAGAGAACCTCAGTGACTTCCCAAGCTATTCTATGATTTGGCTCCATCTTCGAGAAGAAATTACTATATGCTTCATCCTGCCAATTGTTATTATTTAGGTCTTACACTTGCATGACACAGTCATATAAATAGCCTAGAAGATAAGAGTGTTTATGTCGTAACAAATGACAACCACAGAGCCTAAGGCGAGTTAGGGCTTAAATTGCACAACATGGTTGTGCAAATGCCTAAAGATAAGTTGAGGATTTGTGTCGTACTAGACGGTCTACCTTGAAATACTTTGGCTTGCTATTTATTTCTAGAGAAAGATTTACTATTGTAGATCCACTTGCTCTCTTGAATTTATTCTTCTATAAATTCTTGGCATGCTGCCTAAGGTGCTAGCTCCAAGCTTCTCGTTGAAGTGACAACTCCAGGTCTTCAAGTTTAAGGTTTTAGGTGACCAGTTTTGTTGTTGTTCAAGTGTTTTGGGGGGGGGGGGGTTAAAGTTATTTAGAGTGACACCAGTTATGATCCCACAGTTCCCTCATTCTGATACAACTATTTACTCTTGCATTTGCTTAGTTTAAATGACTTATTAAGCTCATTTAACTTGGGGAGATCTCGTTAGGAACCGTAGGTTACCTCATCCGAGCGACTCCCATAAATTTAAGAGAACGTATTATGTTGCTTGTTATTTTGAAAATGTAAATTTAATTTTGAAAATATATTTTTTGGTTATTCAATTTTGGTTTAGTTTTGCATATAAAGTAAATAAATGTAGCTAGAAAATGTTGTAAGGTAAATATATAAAATTTTGATGCATAAAATGTAAATGCATACCTGTGTCTTTGTTAACGCTACATAGTAAGTATCAAAAAGCATAATATATTTGCAGGAAATTAAAAAAAATTGCAGAAAAGTAAACAGGAGCATCCGTATGGAAAAAATTGAAAAATGGGTTATAAAAAACACGAGTAAGCAAAAAAAAAACCCATAGTCACATATAAAAGGTCGAAATTAAGTGTAAGACATTGGAAAAGGTGAGGGGCTCAGAGCTAGACTGTGTGCTTCTAGACCTTGAGTAAGGGCCACCAACTCGATAATCTATAGAGGGCAATCCTAACCTCGATCCAAGTGATTAATAGTGGATCTTTATAAATTTTCATTTTTAATTTAGTTTTCATGCATGTAGAACTTACTTTAACAAGCAAAAGGAATTTCATTTGTTTTTGTAAATGTTTTGTAAAGTTGTGTAGTCTACATGTTAATTACTTTGATTGAGCTAAGATTATAGAAAACCTAAGAGTATCGGGAACAATCATCTCCTCAAGAGTTGTTGAATAGTATCATAGATCCTTATCCTCTCTCCTTATTGAAGATCTTTGAGGTAGGAGATATTATTCTAAAATTTCACTTTGTATCCCTCTTTTAGCACGCCTTAGCATTATCGTCATTGCCCCAACCAACTAGATTACAGACTTACACAAACCCGATGACCCATATGTGGAAAGAACAAATATCTCTAGTTACTCAAAAGGATTTAAATACCTTAGGAAGACTCAAATCCTTTATCATTGTGTCAAATAATATAGGATAAGTAGCTTTTCTATTGATTTTGGTAAATTATTTGGTCTAGGAAAGAAAGAGTGGAATTCAAAACCATTAAAGACCTATCCAAATATAGTAATCCTCACCTTAAAAAATAAAGAAAATAAAAAAATAAATAATCCTGAAAGGAAAGAAAAAGAAAAAGAAAAAAAAAAGTAAAGTTGAAAAAGGGAGGAGAAGCTTGAGGATTAGTGCCTAATAAAAAATTGGTTTCACATTTGATTTTTTTAAAGTATAAGACTTGAGAAGCTCTTATGCTTAAAGATATAATATAGTAAATATAATTACTCCTAATAAAAATGTTAAGCGGGGGAGATAGAATGCCTAAACCTTATATTTGGTAAATCTACAAGTATCTCTGAACTAGATAGGAACTCATATTTTCAAACTTTTTCACATTAAAGATTTCTAAACTCTAAGTTAGTCTGATTTACTAAAGTTTTTTCTAAATTGGACTACTATATTTCTATAACAAAATTTTAGAATATCCTAAAGAAACTCCTCTGCATAATCATCTTATTTTGGTTTTGAAAAATCAAAGTGTCACTTGAGGACATGAACATTTTAAGTTTGAGGGATTTTGATACAAGTAAAATATATTATGTACTCATTTTTATACCTATTTTTTAGGATATTACGCTTTAATGGAGGGTATTTAAGTGTTTTTCTTTCAAGTACAATTAAATGGAAGAAATGTGGTGAAATAAGTGAGAAACTATCAAATTTGGAGCAGAAAAGAAGAAAGTGTGAAAATGAACTATGGCGTTGAAGCGCCCAAGACTGACGCTTGCAATTACGCATCATAGGTAGTTATAATGAAAATTCAAGGAATTTTGAACAAATTTCAAAGGGGTGCTTGAAGCAACTCTTGGTGAAAACATGAATTAGAGTTAATGGGCAGACATTGAAATGGTTCTTAAAAAGAGACATCTTTTAGAAGATTCATTAAATGTGGACACATTTTTAAAAGACACCAAAGAACCTTTTGAAAAAGTAAAACAAAGGAGGAAGAAAAGAGATTAGAGATATAAAAGTCTTAGGATACTTTTAGAGAGTAGAAAGTAAGGAGTTGTAGGATTTTATTTAAGACTTCTTCTCACTTTTCTCATTCCTAGTGAAGGAGAAAGTGATTAGATAGTTCTAAGTAAGAATCCATTATAGTTTGTTAGTGAGATAGAGAGATTTTAAACCTCTAGGGTTGGGCGACCATATTTAGGGAGGATTGTAAGAGAAAGGAAGAGATTCAAAGGAAATTTAAGAGTTTGGCGGAGAGGAATTTGAGATAAGTTTTTATCTTTGAGACTAAATTTGGTTTTAATTTAGTCTTATTGTGTTTTTACATGATTTCTACTTTTGAACTTAATTGTTGTTGTGTTTTCTTCATGAATTCTGAGTAGTTTTTTTTATCTTTTTCCTTAAAATGATATGTAACAAGTGTTGGAGGGAAGTTGTGTGAAGTATTGGTCGATCTTGTTGGAATAAGTTGTGATGATTTAATCCTTGTATTTCATTTACTTCTTGATTTGGCCAATTAAGATGTAAAAATTTGTTGTGAGAACATGTAAAATCCATGATGGTATTATCTCAATCAACTAATGGTAGAATCACAAAGATTGTATGGATGAGAATGTAATTCATATGGTTGAGTGCAAATAAATAAGGAAATAAACTTTGAAGGGCTTAGAGTTAAATGACTTTAGAGTGACAGGCTAAAGACCTCAATTCGGTCTATTGTCTTAAAATTTTGATACGAGAAGTTAGCCCCCAGGTGGAGTGAGAAGAGCGGACTTTAGAGTGGGAGCTAGTATCTTCCCTACCTAGCCCATCTTCAGGACTATTCAAACTTTATATTAACTAATATTTTTTATAGCATCTTTAGTAAGGGTAAGAAATAATATTGCTCCTATTTGGCACAACACAATGTAAATACTTTTACAACATAATTCCTATACTTGTTACTGATTCATGATAAGGAAAAATATATTTTTTTGTATTGCTTTCATCTTACAAAAATCTAGTTAAATTTTGATAGTTGTTTATTTTATTTTCAATTATCAAAATTACCAAAAATAATCAAACTTTCATTCCTACCATAATATCTATAATTTGAGTAAGACTCTTTTTCAAAGTAGAATTTGTTGTCTAATTTCTTCTTAAGAGTTTGTAGTTCTTACCGTGGGTTAGATATTTTTGGGCTTAATCAAAAAGTCCTATATTACTTGACAATGATATGTATACCTGCTTAGTATCCTAATATTTAAATATAATAGTTGCACTAGTAAAGTTTTCATGTAGTTCTTTTTCATATGAATGTTCTAAATGTCTTTAATATGACAAATTGCAATTCTTCTTGAAATAAATAGAGATTTAGAAATCTTAAATTTGATTGCTAAGTATTCCTAGACTTAGAAATTGAATCTAAGTTATTAAAGGCTTTCTCTTAAATTTTATTATTCTATTTATTAAACTGAAGTATAGAAGTTAGAAGTTAATCTCTATCCTACGTCGTATGCTTTTATGTAATAAAAGTGTCACTTGAGAACAAGTAACATTTAAGTTTGGGGGATTTTGATACACCAAAATAATATACTATTTTAAGTACCTATTTTATGCTTATTTTTGGTCATATTGTATTTTAAATAAGGGTATTTTTGTGTTTTTATTGCAGGTATATCATTCTTAGGTATTTGGAGCAAAAATGACAAAAAGTACAAAATTTGGAGCAAAAAGAGCCAATTTTAGATTTTGACGCAACATGCACCAGATTGACGCATGATGCACCAAAATCCAGAGAGCTAGTGTATGATGTACCAAGGATGACTTTTTCAAATTAAGGCAGTTCAAGACATTTTTTTACGTGAATTTCAAAATGACACTTGTTCTACACACCTCTTGGAGTAATTCAATGCATCTATACACTTTGGAGTGTTCTTTTATGAAATGATGTGACTCTTGGATCAAATTACACATCTTTTGAATTCAAACGAGTTGACTTTTGGAGGGAATTCTTTCAAAAGGAGGCAGCCCAAATTAAAAAAGAAGACTTGAAGAGGCTAGAAGGGGTCAAAAAAGAGAGAGGCTTTTGGAGTGACGTGAGAGAGAGAGAAGAGGATATTTTCTTCTAAGGTTGTAAGAGGAGAGGTAAGGTGAGAGATTTCTTCTTTATTACATTTCTAAGAGAGAATTGGGAGTGATTGTAAAGAGAAAAAGGCTTGAAGAGAACTTCTAGAGATTTACTTGAGAAAGATTGTGAGAGAAGTTGTATTTTTATTTATTTTGTTTTGTAAACTTATTTTTATATATGAAATTCGTGTTTTATCGTATCCTTCTCTTGAATTCTGAGTAGTCTTCTTTATCCTTCTCTTTACTTTGAAGATATGGTTTTGTGAAGAATAGATTTTATTTTCTATGATTTTAAATGATAATAATTTGTGATGATTTGAACTCCGATCTTCATTTACTTTTCAATCTGACTAATTGAAATGATAAAACTTAATGAGAGACATGTTCTTAAATGAGATATGATTTCAACAACATAGGGAGAATCATGTTTGATTTCATGGGAGAGTATGTCATCCATGAGATTAGGTGCAAATAAATAGGGAAATATACTTTGTTGGATGCAAAATTGGAGATTTTAAGGTGACGGATTAAAACCCCTAATTTGGTTTAGTTGATTGGAAACTAATGCAAGATTGTTAGCCCTCAGGGGAGGGAGTAGTGAGAGCTCTTGAGTGGTAACCGGTGTCCTCCTAGCCTAACCACAGAATTAGGGATCAAACTCTAGATTAGTCAATGTTCTTTATAGCACTCGGAAGAGGGTAAAGAATAAAATTGTTCATATTTGACACAAAATAGTTTTTATATATATTTTCAAATGATTTCAATTTCTTCACAAACCATATACTCATTGTAAAGGAGAAGAATGCTTTCTTAAATTTGAACTTTCCGTCACAATTAAAACTTTGTTTAAGTTTCATAATTTTACTTTTGAAAGTTTAGTATTCAGTTTATTTTAATTTCTATGATTTTACATATGCACTTTAATTAGTTTTCACCTAAGTAGTCAATTTTCAAATTTCGCACATCACTTTTATTTATTTTTTGTTTTTATTATAAAATAATTTTCATAATTTACTTTAAGATTTTCTAACTTCCCTGTGGGATCGATATCTAAGACTCCATCAGAATCTTTTATTACTTAAACAATATGTATACTTGCGTTGATATTTAAGAGAGATTTGACAGTTTAAAAAGAGTTTTAAAGGTTAAATTATATTTATAAAAAGTATTTTTGTTAGAATCATATTACATATTTATTATAAATCTGTTTGCATCGAGTATTTGGCGTCATTAAGTGGTGTCATCTTCATAAATATTCGCATATACAAATCTCTGTGTCAACTTCTCCTCATTCTCCAAACCCTCGAGATAAAATCAAGATTAGAGTTATATATGATGACAACAAGGGGATCATGGCGTATAGAAACCATTGAAACTTTGATCTTCCTCCTCCTTTAGCAACTTCTCATCTCTGTCGTCCTTACCTCTATAGCCGAGATCTATGATGAATTTACTCTTCTTTGATTTATACTTTCATTCTTTCTAATTTATTCAATCTTATTAATTGCATGAACTTAAGTCTAAAGCATTTATGAATTTAAAATTTCATGCCCAAATGTCTAATTACTCATCTTAAACCATGTCGAGTTAACTTTAATCAATATTATTGTTAAGGGCGATATTAAAGAGTTTGATAACAAATTTGGTTATATTATAAAATCACCTAAACTAGTTAAGTAACAATTAATTTGTTAATAAATAACATTATACTCCCATTAATCTATTTATAGTTAGTTGGATATTCATTGGTCT
This sequence comes from Phalaenopsis hybrid cultivar, assembly GCA_002079205.1. Lineage (NCBI taxonomy): Eukaryota > Viridiplantae > Streptophyta > Magnoliopsida > Asparagales > Orchidaceae > Phalaenopsis > Phalaenopsis hybrid cultivar. Next base: position 10,824 of record JXCR01148719.1, on the reverse strand, counting down.
AGGATTTCTGAGAACTCTGCAAGGCATTGCTAATTAAACTGCTTACAAATTGGAAACCCCATATTTAACAATTTGAGGTAAATTATGGGATGAACATTCCATTCATAGTTGGGGGCATTTTCCTAGCTACTATATAAGATTTCTAGCTAATTGCATGTTTTTCAGTCATATCATTTAACTTATGTTATTATAATTGCAATAGATTTTATTTATTGTTCATAATGAGTTATATAAGTAATTAGTTTTGCTTTATTGATGCATAGGCTTTTGATTAATTATGCATGTCTCGTATTTCCAAAATTTAATATTGTGTTGATGTGTTAAATCAAATTATTGAAAATTTCTAAATATTATAAATATTGGTGGACATGTTATAGTTATATATTTGTTCTTTGATTGCGATGCAAGAGATAAAACTGATTATATAATATTATGTGTCAGTATTAAATCTTTTTGTTATGACTAACACAATCACCATATTCCTTGAGAAATCATTGAATTTTCATGAGATTGGTGTTTTCTTGTTTTAGGGTGCTGTAGGAAACTGACTATGTAAATGTAACTATATATATACACTTACTACACTTGTACATTATCAGGTAGTGTTAAGAGATCATTAAACTTTATATGAATAAGCGAACATGATGTGGTAATCTATAAATATCTACATAAAAGTGCATATGTTGAGATCACTCGTATTCATAATCATAAGCATGTGATAATCCTTTTACTAACTTTGTTATACATATAGTAAATTTCTCTCATTATTATTCCTACTGCATGCCCCAATTCTTTGTAATTTATGCTTTAATAAATATTGGTTATTTATTAAGTTACATTTTTCAAACTCACCAATTGATATTTTCGTATAGCAGGTTCCTTTCAACCATTAGCAGGATGGACTCCACAGGATCGAATATTCCCGTTCTAGATTGTTTCTTTTTGGTATTTTCAACATTTATTTTAGTTTTTTTTTTCTTCTACTGAGCTTTAGGCAGTTGTTTCTTCTCTTGTCATTTCAGTTTTGCATTAGCTAGTTTTGATTTTCTTTTAGTTGTATCAATTTAACCTTTTAATGGAATAAAATTTAACTTCTATTGTTTATTTTTATTATTACTTATATAAAATCATTTTTTTTTGAGAATACAAAACATGTTAAATTTATTCTATCTTGTTCTTCTTTGTCGAGGCATACTGCCTTATAGATTCAGGTTGTAACATTTATGAAAATCAACTATTGGGCCTCCACTTCTCCTCACACGCCATTGTCACAAACTCCGTTTTTACTTCCCAATTTTTTAAACTAGAGGTGTAAACGTGCCAAACATGAGCGAGCTGAGGTTATGGTTGCGTTCTCCTACTTTGCATTAATATATGTTCTAAACCGACTCATGTTCGAATTAAGCTCATAATGAGTATGCTCATATTTGGCTTAATATTACTCAAATTTATTCATGAGCATCTTAAGACAAGCTTGTTCGATTTTGGCTCGAGTCAACTCGTGAGTTAGACATTCAGGCAGACCACACCACATGGGGCAAGCTACAATAGGTCTTTGGCGCACAAAGAGTTTTCCTATATTTAAATAGCTCCAAACATGTTAATCAAATTTTTCTAATGATGTGCGACTAAATAAATGTAAGAGTAGGGAATGTGAGTATAAGAAACCATGGCCTTATGTTATTTTATTTTGGCATTTACATAAATACTAGCTAATTCCTATGTATTTATATATCTGACACTTATACAAATATAAAGTGTAAGACATGAGATGGGACTATCCGACGATCGGATTTAATAAGAATAACAAACTACAACTGGTGAGACTTCAGAGGTCAGGTTTAATAAAAAAATAGTAAAATAAAAAGTAATCCTTTCTTACACGCTCGATAACTCATACTATTTTAGATAATACAACCATACAAGATTGCAAGTGGACAAAATATGAAATATTTGACTTAAAGGAATACTTTAAAAAAAGGGCCAGTTTGGAGCAGCTGCAATGATTCGAAGAAACAACTATGAAGCTATCATTTAAAAATTTGCGGTGATCATTATAAATTTATTCTAATTCCAAAAATTCAAATCACATTTTTCTGACAACCACCAAAATTTCATAATTTAGGTTGAAAAAAAGTAGCTTTTTAGCTCATAAAATTTTTAGGAAACAACAAGAATCAATTTTACAAACAGAACTGTTATGTCAATTTGAAAAACAAAACAATCAGAACGCTGTTTGGGACAACAATCTAAAATCAGAACTCAATTGATTTTTTTTTTTACCGGTAATCTGATTCGAAAGCCTTTTCGAATGAAAATATGTTGATATTATATGGAGTTTTCAATAATTAATCACTTTTTCGGTATTATCCGAACCTTGATAACGCCCGCGCATGGAGCACCAGAAGCGCCGAACGGTCGCTGGGTTCAATCTGCTTCCTGCTCACTGCGTTCTCGAGGATTCCAGATGACTGTGGTAAGAAAACTATTGCAGGAGTTGTCAGCTGCAGCGACAACTGTGAGCATAGAGCCATGTCGGTCACCACCTTCGTTGGAATTCGTTTCCTCAATCAGATTATAACTCGAAATCGTCTCGCCTCCACTGGGTTTCTGTCTTTTCCACGCTGCCAATTTCTTTGCCTTCTCTCCTACCCCCTGGTTCCCTCCGCCTGCTTACGCTTTACGTCCTCTTCTGAGAACGTACCCAGCCCCTTACCGGGACTCTGGCCAGTGCCTAGAATGGAGGTATTCGGCTTACTAGTTAATCAATTTTCCCAACGTAAGTTGTTTTCTGAGGGTTTTGGTTCTAGGGTTTCCTTTATTCTACCTGTTAATGACTTTGGGTATGCTGTCGGAGTTTGATGTTGGGAATAATGTTGAGTGGGTTTACCGTATGAAAGTCTGGATTTATGATGAATTGGTATGCTTGCGATGGTAAAACAGTTGATTTTGGAAAATTTATATGTTTTAGTGCGAGGAAATAATTGTTGTGCAATCATTTGATCCAGATGCAAGTGTTCGGTAGTTTCAGATCCCCATTATGGTGCTCCGCTAGAGAGTCTATGATGGGTTGTCTTTGGATTTGTGCATGCTTGATTTGCATTAGTCTCGTGGATGTTGGAGCCATATTAGGGTTATCCTATGATTTTATTGTATAAGATAGTTCTAGTTTTTATTTTTTTTATTTTTATGGAGGAGAGATTGTGAAGATGAGTAAAGGAGAAAAGGATCTGCCTATGCTTGATAATCCAAAATAAATAATACTCAAAACAACTAACCATTATTTTTATCATCATCATCATCATCATCATCATCATCATCATTATTATTATGTAAATAAGTTCTGTTCATGAATTAAATAAAAAACCATGTATTAATCATGTAAAGGAAATGAGGGGTACCTGAGGCCTTTTCCTTGGAGGAATTGTGGTTCTTTTTTCATTGCTTTTGGGCAAATGGCTGTCAGACAATTGAATAAAGAATTTAGCATAAGAAAGTAGTATGTGCCGCCTATGGTTCTGCTTAATGTGGAAGTTTATAATACTGTGATGCACATGGTATCAATTATAATGTTATGATGGATTATTGAGTGATGGATATCAAGGGTTGAGGATTGCACAAAAAATATGTTAATAGGTTGTAACTTGAGCATAGGAGCTTGTGTTAAAATGTGTTTTAGATATAATGAAAATGGCAATGCTTTATTATTTAGTGACGTATGATTTGAATTGAAAATGGAACTTTAAGTAGGTTTTTGCAAGGATGGATATCTATCCTAGAGTTGCAATGCGAATGATCTTTTCACAAGTGCCACCTTTATATATAAGTTCATTTTGTTAAGATAATATAGATATTTGGAGGACATATGTTAATCCACTGCTGTTCAATCATCCCAAAAATTTTAGCGCACACAAAAATTGAAATGGTGTAAATATATAATTACTAATACATTTTGGCAGGGTTTATTTGCAACACTAACTTTGACATGACATTGATAATTCTAAAATGTTCCACATTCAATTAAGCATGTAAAAACAAGTTAGTTGAATCAGATATGCAAGGTCTGAGTTAATGAATAGAAACCAATGATACTAGACATTCCATTCCATGACATAACTCACTTTTTGGCCATCCCCTCTCTAAGACTTGAGGGTGTCTTCACCCTCCCCCTCTTTTCTTTGTGGAAGTTAATGCATGCAATTATTAGGACTCTGCGTGATTTTGACACTTCTTTTAGGTGTAATAGATGGATTGTTCTTTTTCATTTTAGTTGATCTATCTAAGGGACCTAACATGAGTGTTTTTATTAAACAAATCTTCTTGAGCAGTGAGTGGAATAAAAAACAAGACTTTTTAATATCTTGCATGCTATTATTCTTGATTCAAGTATGACCATTGGCTTTGACCTTGAAATCAATTCTGTTATNTTGATAATTCTAAAATGTTCCACATTCAATTAAGCATGTAAAAACAAGTTAGTTGAATCAGATATGCAAGGTTTGAGTTAATGAATAGAAACCAATGATACTAGACATTCCATTCCACGACATAACTCACTTTTTGGCCATCCCCTCTCTAAGAAATGAGGGTGTCTTCACCCTCCCCCTCTTTTCTTTGTGGAAGTTAATGCATGCAATTATTAGGACTCTGCGTGATTTTGACACTTCTTTTAGGTGTGATGGATTGTTCTTTTTCATTTTAGTTGATCTATCTAAGGGACCTAACATGAGTGTTTTTATTAAACAAATCTTCTTGAGCACTGAGTGGAATAAAAAACAAAACTTTTTAATATCTTGCATGCTATTATTCTTAATTCAAGTATGACCTTTGTCTTTAACCTTGAAATCAATTATGTTATTTTTTTTTAAAAAGAGATGGAATTCCTTTTGCTTTAAAAATTTGCATTTCAGAAGCCACTAAACAGTCTATTAAGTCTAACCATACAAGCAGTGCATTCCAAGTTTCATGTTTGGGTCCATGCAAAGCATGATGGAATAACAAACCATTTCCATTAGCTTGGGATTAAAATTTCCAATCTACACTGCCTTGTTTTTTTATTCTTCTTAATTGCTTAAGGTGCATGAGAAAATATTTTGATCTATGATTTGGAACTTGCAATTGCAATTAGCATTTAAAGATTTTTGAAGCATTGTTTAAGCATTTGTTGAATGAATCAATTCATATCATAACAAATTTAAATGTATTATATATTCATGAAAAAGGAAATGAGTTTTCAGTGAGTCATGTTTATGAATTAATGATGGATTCAATTATAGATTAACATACAAATTCATAAATTAGTGCAGTTTTATTGATTACTCAATTGAAATTACTAGTGAATGGAATGGAACGACTCTAGTTAGAAGTTTTATGATTAGGGAACACTGCCACATGTACCCAAATGATCTATCACGACCCGACCTGGGGTTTGAAATTTATCTAAGACGAGAACTGACGATCGAGCGGTGAAAATTAATTTTTTTACATTTATTTTCTATAATTATTATTTAATCATCCATAAATATATGAAATATATTATATAAAGTATATTAAAATAATATAGTTAAATTTACATCAGTTCTGATTGTTTGCGTCTTTTATAAATATTTTGTANACACTGTCTTGTTTTTTTATTCTTCTTAATTGCTTAAGGTGCATGAGAAAAATATTTTGATCTATGATTTGGAACTTGCAATTGCAATTAGCATTTAAAGATTTTTGAAGCATTGTTTAAGCATTTGTTGAATGAATCAATTCATATCATAACAAATTTAAATGTATTATATATTCATGAAAAAGGAAATGAGTTTTCAGTGAGTCATGTTTATGAATTAATGATGGATTCAATTATAGATTAACATACGAATTCATAAATTAGTGCAGTTTGATTGATTACTCAATTGAAATTACTAGTGAATGGAATGGAACGACTATAGTTAGAGGTTTTATGATTAGGGAACACTGCCACAGGTACCCAAATGATCTATCACGACCCGACCCGGGGTTTGAAATTTATCTAAGACAAGAACTGACGATCGAGCGGTGAAAATTAATTTTTTTACATTTATTTTCTATAATTATTATTTAATCATCCATAAATATATGAAATATATTATATAAAGCATATTAAAATAATATAGTTAAATTTACATTATTTCTGATTGTTTGCGTCTTTTATAAATATTTTGTTTTTTTTGTTCATTTTTTAATCAAATAATTAAACCTAAAATATTAATTTAAAATAACAATCAACTAATTAAAGTTACTGCATACTCATATTCCTTAACTATAGTAATTATTATAAAAAAGAAAATAATATGCATATCAGTTAAACTTTATGTCAAAAAATAAGAGTATTTGAAGGTTTGTATTATCTAAAATGATTATTCACGATGATTTTGAATAATAATGTCTTACTTTATTGTTTACATATTAATATTTTTTTAATCTATATACAACTGTTACATGTGCACAGTCTAAATTTGTATAAATTAAGATACATCAATATCAATATTATTTTTTATATTTACGTATATGAGTATCTTATTGTTCTTCCGTTAGTATTATAAATAAGTGAAATTCATCATTAAATAAGCATGCACATGTAAGTAATTAAAATAGTTAATCTCACTTTTTTTTTCATTACACCTAATACATAATGTAATAACTTGAATTATACTTTTGATTGACATATACAAATATCAGTGGCATGCAATTTAATTTGAGTGTATCGGCTTAATAAGAAAAAATACTTTTATAATTTAAAAGTATGACTCTTCTTAAACATTCAAATACACTTAATCTTTATCTCCAATCAATAGTTGTCTATAATATCATAAAAATAAATTTTTAAGCATATCATTAATTATGTTTAATTATCCTTTTAATTAATTATATCATTTTAATTGTTGATTAGGAACTTTTATTTTAAGTATGCATGTTACTTTAATATTACTTTCATATTGCAAAGGCATTGTTTGGCGCGACGTTTCGCTTGTGGCCGCCACGAATCCAGGCGAAACACCGACCGTGGGTGAGACCCTGCGGCCTGCGCTACCGCTTCGCTTTTTTACTCTCGTACCCCTAATTTCTCCTTCGTTAGTTATCCCGCGTTCTTTAGCTGCCCCGCACCCCGCCGAGTGTGACCTTCCGGCGGATTCAAATATGTTGGGGAGAAAGAGGGATGGTGTTTCTATAACAGATTCGGATAGCTGGGCAAGGAAGGAGGAAGTTAATGGTATTATTGGTGGGCGACCTAGGCTTGTTTTGCAGCCTCGGATGGTGCTGTTGGCCAACGACAATACAAATGGCCATGGTTAATTTAATCAGGGGGAGAAGCATACTTCAATCGTTAATTGCAAGGGTTCGAATCCATTTGGACTTGCTCGCCCCAGAGGGGAAGTGCTTGCTGAGAAGGGACATGATTGGAAGAAGCTTGATGATAAGGGACTGATGACCTTGCTTTAGGAAGAAAGGGTCGTGGATTGGGTAATAGAAGTTTGTCTGAGGATCACACTCAGGGAAGTTGGAGGAAGGAAGTTGCATCTGATGTTCTTGCTTCATTGTCTGGTTTTCTACGCGCACGTAGTATTTACTGATTCTGGTTTATCAAGTTTGTTCTATTTGCTTATTTTTTTCTTTCTTTGTTTTTAATTTGTTTATATTGTGCAGCTCCTAGTATATCTACTTTGATAAAATAGTTTCTTGCTTTCTAATTTCATTTAATTTATGTAACTTGCTTATTTCTATTAAAAAAAAAGAAAAGAACTATGCTAGGGTTAACTTGCTCCATTTTTTTGTTTGGATTTAATATTAATACTTTATATTAGAGTTTGCTCACTTTGCTTAGGCTTTAATTGAGTCTTCTATCTAGCCATCATGAAATTTATTCAAGTTCTTGCTTGTCTAATTATTGGTCCTGCTAATAAAATAGCGGTGTTAGTTTCTATTGTTGCATCAGTGTCTTATATTTATTAGTGGCTATACATTTTGTGCTCCCTATCATTGATAGTTTTGCTTCCTATTATTGTTACAAACAAATTTACTAAACATGGGTAGAATGATCAATTTTTCAAAAACAACAGTCTTACAGCTATTTTTCACGCAGCTGCAACAAACAGACAGCCAGCTTCCCCGCAGTAGCTTCCTGAGGCAGCACAGCTGCAGCTACGCCAAACAGAGCCTTAATCAACTTCTGTGATTTCTATTAAATTTTATTCAATATCCATAATATCTACTCTTATTTAAATAAGTAATTGTAAACATTATTTTTATATATCAAATATATATTTTATACTATTATTATTATTCTAATATTTGTTTGGTATTACATATATACAAAACTAATTTTTTGTTTTATTAAAATATAAAATATATAACTTTTATGTCTCCCAAAAGCAGTTTGGTTTCCGCCTGCCTCTTCTTTCTTCTACTCGAACTCGCAATTTAAAACATCTCACCCACTAATCTATACACTGCAGCCGTTCTTCCTCAAGTTAGGGCTCGGTTCATCTTTGATCCTGCACAACTATCTCCACGCGAGGTTCTCTTCTCCTTCTTTTGTGCACAAAACACACACATGGCTCTTTTCCACATGCTGCATAAAACTTTCTTTTTGCTTCTTCTGCTTGAATGTAGGGTGCTCGATAGCGCCTCCTCCTGCAAAAAATGGCAGCGTTCTCTTCCCCCACAAAACAGTTGCGTTATCCTCTTCTAGCCAAGTGAAGGACAATATCTAGCTATGTGACCTGGCTGATGGCACTAATAGCATGTGTTGGACAACAACAACAACAACAAGCCTTTTACCACTAAGTGGGCCCAACTACATGAATCTTTTTTCTCCATTGCATCTTATTGAGTGTCATATTCTTATTTAATTCCAATAAATTAAGATCATTTTTTATACAATATGGCCAAGTCTTTCTAGGTCTACCTCTGCCTTTCCTAATAGCATGTGTTGGAGCCCGTAAAACATTCACTCTTATGTTGCATTCTACATTTGTCACAAGTAACTACAATACTCTGAATCGTTCCTCTACTAAATCCTATTGAAATGACTTTGGACTTTTCCCAATGGATCCCTATGATTGTTCTACACGCTCTTCTTCATCAACACTCTTCCTATAGTGCATCTCTTTACACTTCTGAGTAAGCTGATAATTGATCTCCATGTTTTTGGCTCACTCCATTAGTACTAATTATTCATCGATCCCTAAATATACCAACAATTGTTTGATTGAATCTTTTAATCCTGAAAAGAATATGTAATACTTTTTTTCTATAGTAGCAATCAATAATGACACTTACCTTTACAATGCAGTGAAATTTGTTTTGTAATATTCACTATCTTTCTTTCCGTGTGCCAATCTTATAAATTTGTCCCATTTAATTAATATTTTAATTAATTATGTTATTTTAATTTTTTATTAGAAATTTTTATTCTAAGTATTGATGTTAGCTTAATATGACTATACAACATAATCAAAATCTATGATTTGTATTGAATTTTATTCAATATTCAATTAATTTTGTTACTAATTTAAATAAGTCAATTAATTTTCATACTAATTTAAATAAGTAATTGTAAACTTTATTTTTCATATTTCAAATAAATCTTTGATACTATTATTATTATAATATATATTGATACTACATATATACAAACCAATAATTTTTTTTATTAAAATATAAAAATTATAATTCTTACCTCTTCCAAAAGCGTGACTTCGCTTCCATTTTCCGCGTCGCTTGAATCAGGGCACAAGCTCTACCTTCTCTTTCTTATGCTTGAACTTGCAATTGAAAACACCACACGCGCAAATTAAAACATTGCAACTACTCTTTCTCAAGCCAGGGCTTGATTTGTCTTTGATCCTGCACAAAACCCAACAACTGCCACTGCACGTGAAATTCTACTTTCCTTTCTTTGCGCACCGAATGCACATGCGGCTACTCCCTTCTTTTTGTTGCACAAAACTTCCTCTGCTTCTTTTTCTTTTTCTACTCTAACATATGGTGCTCGACGACGCCTCGTTCCGTACAAACTGCGACATCATCCTATATCTACACGTCATCCGTTTGATCAAGTCCTTTGTCTTCTTTGAACACGCCCGACTTCTCTTTGTTAGGAAATCCAAGCATCTCAGCTCGGTAAAAAAGTTCCGCTACTACCAACAAGTAAGTTACTTTCACTCCACCTCCCTCTCCCTCTCCCTCTCCCTCTCCCTCTCAGATCTCTTTGAGTTTCCTTCTTTCTTCTCGGCCATCGTTGTATTTTTCGTTTGCTTGTTTCTTTGCTTCGAATGGGACACTTCTCCTTAAAACACAATTGTGCCCAAAACTACTATATTTGCTTGAAACTCCTAATAATATTAACATTAATTTTAATTTTATTTATTTTTCAGCTATTACACTTTCAACCAATACGATGGGATTAGATTCGGACAATACATGCGAAGGATGTCAAGTTGTTTTATTTAACACAAGATAGATAAGCAAGGTTGATAAGGTAATTTTTTTATTGATTAATCATGTTGGCATGTTAATTTGTAAGGATAAATTTTGTTTTGTTTTCTAAATTATGTCTCTTTTTGGCCAAACGCTTAGAGGCTCACAACTACTGATGCATTATTTAACTTGGATTTATAAAGATGTACCAAGGTTTTGAAACTTTCTTATAATGCTCTTTAATGGGAAGTTGCTGCTGGCTTTGTGGTGAAGTTTTTGATTTTTCAAATGGTTACGGGAAAACATTATGAACTTAGGGGATCATGGCAACTCATATCTCAGAAGTGGAAGAGATTGTGTAGAGATTATTTGAAGATT
>JXCR01148718.1:113948-137532 GCA_002079205.1 Phalaenopsis hybrid cultivar | reverse complement strand
AAATAAACACATACCAAATATTTGCATCCCTAATCATTCTGTATATATGAATACTAAATGTAGTGCTAGACTGCACAACAGTTTAAATTTCTAGTGAAATCCATTGATTGGTGTTTATTAGTGTAGTCTAATCTTCTATAAATATATAAAANAAATTTCTTTGGTAATTTTTAAGGGATATCACTAAAAGCATGTTTGATTGAATTTTATTAATTGTTTTTTTTTAAATAAACACATACCAAATATTTGCATCCATAATCATTCTGTATATATGAATACTAAATGTAGTGCTAGACTGCACAACAGTTTAANAAATTTCTTTGGTAATTTTTAAGGGATATCACTAAAAGCATGTTTGATTGAATTTTATTAATTGTTTTTTTTAAAATAAACACATACCAAATATTTGCATCCCTAATCATTCTGTATATATGAATACTAAATGTAGTGCTAGACTGCACAACAGTTTACATTTCTAGTGAAATCCATTGATTGGTGTTTATTAGTGTAGTCTAATCTTCTATAAATATATAATGTTAGTTCATAAGTATAAAAATGCTATTTTGAGGTAATCAATGATAAATTATAGCATTTTTCTTTCACTAACTAGTAGCTGTTTTTTAGATGTTAATAATGTTGACTTACAATCGTAGCTTATTTAGCCAAGTAGATATTCAGTGGATACATTTGCAAGTTGTTAGCCAAAAAGAAAAAAAAAAAGTCATATTTTGCATTATGGAAAAGACGTGGTCAGTAAGCTCACTTTATTCATTCCCTCAACTGATATTTATGCATAAAGTTCTTTAGACAACAATTCAAAATGATAACAAATGAAGCACATTCAAATTTAAATGCTGAATTTCTTCTGAGAGAGCATATCTATTAGAAAAAAAATGATACCATCAAAATGCATGTACCCCAATGTGATCTAACAAACCACAAAGATAATCGGTAAGAATGTATTATATATTGACAAAACCATCAAAAATCATTCTTTCATCAATAATATGAATTCTACAAAAAAAAATGATTTGCTCCCAAAAATTTCCATGATTAACTACCTTTGGATTATCCACTGCAGTGAGCATCACAATGGCCGGGCAACGATATTGTATTACCATCTCCCAGAAGTCCTCAAAGGTATCTGGAAGTGGACCTTGAGTAGCAATAAACCTTGAGAGTTTTTCTGAAAAACCAGCCTATGATAGATATATATTATAAAAGAGATCTTGCATATAATATACTTATAAATTAAAAACCATGAGACAAGTGTAGACAAACCGTAATAAAGCTCGCATTTATATAGCCACCATTAAAATGATTGTCCCCTTCAGTTAAATTAAGTACAACCCTTGAGCTGTCATCTAAAAGAGTAAAAGAGTGCAAGTTCCGTTAATCCTAAATAATATTTATAGTTTTCAATAAGTCCATCACATCACATTCTTTGACATTTCTATGAACACAAAATGAAAAAGGTATTATGAGGAATACATGGTATCACGTCTGTATAACGATTTTTCGCCAAATTGTCGGCGTGAAGAGCAACTCTACATTTTCTTAGCACGTCTAGCTTTCTTACCCTCATGTCCTGTGAATAATTTATCAAAAGATCACTAAGAAAACAAGGAAACATAAATAAAGAGAACAAAATATAAGGCCTATTTGGTATGATATTTAAACAAAATTTAGCAAGGACTTAGATCATGTTCTGCCAATAGGTTTTTTTTTGGGTCTTAAATCATGAGTTTACAAAATTCAAGATTTAGCCTCTTTATTAGTTTAGCAGAATAAACTTAAATCCATGTAATGCTACAGTTTATATCATTTAACTTTTTTTCACCACTTCTCTTGCTCATTCTATGCTACCAACTGCAGTTTTCTTTCTCCTCCATTTCTTGTTGTTTTCATCCTGATGTAACCACTGATCTTCTTTATCCTCTCATTGCTGCAATTTCTTCCTCTTCTTACCAATGCAATCCTCTTGCTCTTCACAAGATTTACCCTTCTTTCAATATTTAAAGCTAGTTGCAGTGTGAAAATTTGGAAAGAAATTTAAATTCTAAAGTTATTAATAATAAAAAACAATAGCAGAATATTTATAGGATGCTTTACATCCTTGCACATTAAATTTCTAAGACAACTAGCAAAAGAAAGATAAAATTTTAAGAATCAAACTGAAAAGAACCTTCCAACTATTTGTGGTAACCATTCATTCATTTCCTTCTAAGAAATTTGTCCTGATGCAATAATCACTTTCATTTATCTCCTAATTTAGTTGACACCTCCTTGGCTCTCATGCATCCTTATTTTCTATGCTAACCCTCAAGTTAGCTCGTACATATTAATCAAGCACAGCATGCTGATGAGAAAATCAAAATTAAATTTGAATAGGCTACGTGTTTCAAATTATCACTTTAAAAGTGGCAATCAACCTTTCACAAATATATGTGATTTTGTGGGAGTAGGAATAAAAGGCATGCAAGATAATTTATGTTTCAAATTATCACTTTAAAAGTGAAAATCAACCTTAACATGCTTGGTTCTTCAAGCTAGAAAGGATTGTGGACCAAAACCCATGTTGACCATTGCAATTTGCACACCACATTGCCTATGTTAAAGAATTGCTAAAAGGAAGATCCAAGCACTACTTCAAGCAACTACTTTTTTTTGCATTTCTATGTGACAAGCTTGTCCAATGCCAAGGTAAAGTTTTATGGATCTTCTGTCAATAATATAACCCAATTTGCATCAATATAAGCTTCAATATTGCGTGGAGTGTTTTCTTGAAAAATATTCCATTTCTAGGGCAACTCTTTAACTGCATCAAATTACGTACGTGATCTCTAGATTTTGTTTTAGTAGTGAATACATAAATTGTCTTACTAGTTTTACAATAATGGCAAAGTGTAGCCTTGTGTGGAATAAATAAATTAATTTTCCCATTAGCTTTTGGTATCGAGTGACATCCATAAGTTTTTCATTGTTATCTTCTCTAAGCTTCATGTTCAGTTCAATCAAAACGTCAATAGGTGTGCACCCACACATGATGATTACATTACAAATTTCCTACATTCTTGATTTTAAATTCCTCTTTAACAGTTCAATTTCATCCACATTATCACCTATAAAATAATGCCATCCATATAAGCCATAAAGTTTGGTGTCTTTCTTTTTTAAGTATTACATGCAGATAGTATATTCAATTTGGGCTTGCTTGCAGGTTTGAAATTTTAATGACCAAGTAAATTTTTCAAATCAATTTCTTACAGAGTATTTAAGATCATATAAAAAATTCTTTCGATTGGATACCTATGAGTCGAATTTCAACTCAAAACTAGTTGTATGTTCAATATAAAATACTTCTTCAAGGTCTGTTTTGAGGAATTCATTAGTAATAATCAATTGATGTATAAATTTAATCGAGATTCATCGTTATAAATAGTGAGACTCATTCAAAATTCAATTTTTCTATTTATGCAAATGATCCATGTGGTTAATGTTATGGGTTTGGGTGAACCCTTCAACAACCGATCAAGTTTTATATAGTCCTTGAGAGCCTTAACTAATTTAAACTTCATTTAAAACAACCACTTGCAACCAATTACAACCTTCCCTTTAGGCAAAGTCCATCATCAAGTCCTATTTTTCTCAAGAACTGCTTCCTTCCATTCAGGTATTTCCAGAGCCTCCTGCCCATTTTTTTTGGAATATTCATAAGAGAAATTTGAATGGAGAAAGCAAGAAAAGAGAGTGATAAATTTCTATAGGATAAAAACATTGATATGGGAAGATTTGTGAAAGGTGTAGCACCCTTAAAACTTAATAAATTTCTATTGGATACAAACTTTGATTGTCGTGCTCTGGTAGAATAGATTTGATTTGCAATGATAGAGGACTATTAACATATAAGCAAGCATTTTTTCTGCAAAGAAGGTAATGAAGAATATCTAGATTCTCCCTAATTCCTATGTTTTTTCTCCCTCTCCCTCCTTTCATTATTCTCCCGAACCATTTTCCCCAANCTATTAACATATAAGCAAGCATTTTTCTGCAAAGAAGGTAATGAAGAATATCTAGATTCTCCCTAATTCCTATGTTTTTTCTCCCTCTCCCTCCTTTCATTATTCTCCCGAACCATTTTCCCCAAGGAGTCGTTAGCATTGCTTGACTACTTCTTTATTTGTAGCACCTACTTGATTTCAAACAGCCCCTTCAATGCACTAAAAATAAATTTAGCCTTAAAGTAAATGCAGAATAGAATAAGCTTATAGAACCTTATTGCTTGCCAAAAAATGTAAGCATTTTCCCTTTTTCTGCCCTATGTTGACGCATTTCTAATAAAAATTCATATGATTAAAAACATGGCGGATAGCTGCACTCACAGCCATATACCAGAACATAAATACTAGGCAAACCAAAAAAGAGGACCTGGATACGATCGAATTCCTGGGCAATCTTGCCCGGGGTCAGGAGCTTCCTCTTGAAGGTGGCTAGGGCCTCGGAGCACTGTTTTAGCTGGTCGGGTGAGAGGCAGATGGGCGGAGGTGGATTGGAGCAGAGAACTGCAGGGTCGAAGGAGGCGAAGGAGCCGACGGCGTTTCCGGCTTCCGATGAGGTGGGAAAGGAGTGAGCGGGGGCTGAGCCTCCGGCCATCATTGGCCTTCGCCATCGACGGCGGATCGCAGAGTTCCCCGTCGCTGATGGGCTGCGTAGGTCTTTTTCTATCGACCGGAACAGCTACGAACGCGGAGACGGTTAACAGGAACTCTTGCGCGTAATAATCGTACTCCGCAAGTTTGGAGATGCATGCGCGACCTCAATCTTGAAAAATTATTACCTGCGGACAGCTCCGATCTCCTCCCTTTCTCCCACAACTTAAAAAATTAAATTCCCGAAACAGGTAGAAGTTAAGAGCGCGCCTCAAAATAAAATTTATTTTATCGAAAAACCAAATGACATCCGAGGGAGGAGAGCACGGAGCACTTTCATTCGATCTTCATCCCATCTTTTAGAGTTTTTGAATCAGAAAAACTTAGTGTTTTAAAGTTGTTGTTAGAAACCGAAGAAAGCCCAGTGAGAATGGAGACGAAAGAGCCCTTGATAATAGAAATTGAAGAGGAATCGACAATGCAGGCCGAGAAACGCAAGAAAAAGGAAGGGAAAGAACGAAAGAAGAAGAAAATCCAGAGAGTTCATCCAAGTAATTTTTATTTTGGTGTTTTTAAGTTGTACACAAATGCACACAAAATTAACTTAAAAAAACCAACATTAAACCGCAATAAAAATTATTATTTAATTATAATACCAAACCAATTACTACTTAACAATAACTTAAATCTTACCTGAGTACTACAGAAATAATATTATAATAATAACAGAATATAACGGAAAAACTACCAGAATATAACCTTAATACTACACCAGAATATAACCTTAATAATATTAATATCTGAATACAACGGAAGAACTTCTATAATATAACCTAAGTAATAAATCTGAGTAACGCTAGAATATAACCTTAGTAACCGAAATACTAAATATTACGTGAGCATGACAAAAATAATACTATACTAATAACAGAATACAACGGAAAAACTACTAGAATATAACATTGATAATATTAATACCTGAATACAACGGAAAAACTTCTATAATATAACCTAAGTACTAAACCTAAGTACCAAAAATACAACGGCAATACAATCAGAATATAACCTAAATACTACAATGTCAGAATACAACATAAGTATTACTATAATATAACCTAAATAATACTATACGAGATCACATAATATTGCTTAAATATTACCATAGCATTCTCGAAATAAAACATTTCTACATAACCCCTTATATTTTTTGCATTATTTTGTTTGATATAGGTTTGTGAACCCAAGGTCCATGAGTTGTAGATGTCGACCATCTGTAGTTAGAGATGCGCTTGATAAGGTCAGGTCTATTGTATCTGACGAGATGAGGAATGAGCTAAAAACCTTGAATGTTGATCAGTTCTTTGCACTTCCACCTTATCCCCAAGACAATGTGGTCACACTTCAAATATTGCAATGTTGGATACATGAAAAAATGGTTTTCAGACTGAGAGGGAAAGATCTGAGGATTAATTTTGATGAAGTTGCCCTCTTGATTGGCATGCCAAATAGAGGAGAAGTTCCAAAGTGGAAGAAAGTTCCATCCTATGGCGTTGATGCCCATCAAATGAAGGTTGATCTGTTGAACTTCGGAACCGGAGAGTCTTCTGCCCCTTTTAATCAATTGTATATAAATTAATTTGTTATCAAATTTATTTTTTCCATCTAGCNAGTGTGACTTTGGGTGATCAAATTATTAAAAGGTGTGAACGATTTAGATATCTTGGGTCCGTTGTCCAAATTAATTACAACATCAATTGCATTAATAGTGGTTTCCATAAGTGCTCCNAAAAAGGATTCATGTAGCCGACCCCACGTAGTGGGATTAAGGCTTTGTTGTTGTTGTTGTTGTTGTNAAGAAGCTTCTGTTATGGTTTTTAAAAGTAAAGTTATTTTAAACATGATTGATTAATTTAGATAAATGCCAGCATTGAGATACCTCCAAAGCTTAACGTAAATGATTAAATTATTTCTTACTAAGTGAAAGTATTACAGGTTAAATAGAGCACACCTTTCAATTAATCAAACTAAAACAAATTTTTAAACATATAATAACTATTTCTTGTTTGAAGGTATAATTTTGTTAGTTAGAGCTTGAAACATACTGCAAAATTTAGTGCAATTTAAAAAGGATCATTATTAGAATTTAGAAATTAATATAAAATTAGTAGAAATAATATATAGAGTTAATTACTCGTGCATTTATTTTTACAAGACGTTACGAAAACATTATCAAAACAATGGCTTACATTAGCGGGGAGTTGGTGCATAAGAGATTTATGATTAAAGGTAAACTTACATTTGATTTAAACCAGATCGAACTTAATAAAAAAAAGGTATTACCTTTATGGGCATATAATTTATGATGTTATATGATTTGACTGATAGAGAGATAATTTGTATAACTAGCAAATGACTTATAAGTTTTAGACTTACATTTTAAGAAGTATTTTTAAAGCATGTAATTTGATATAGATTTACCTAGTGTAGGAGGTGATGAACCAAGGATTAATCAATGCTAGGATACAACTCTGAACGGATGTGAAGAATTTGGTTTAGAATCCAAAAGCTGAAGTAGGCAATCTCATTTCTAGATTGAAGTAAACAGTAAATTTTCTTTTCTTCTAAACCAAAAGCTCTATGTTTAAAATTCTATTTCATAAGAATAACAAATATTAGTATTGCTATATTTCAACTCAATTAATTTACAATGATTTATCTAACAAGTAAATGATTCTTCAAAATGTTATAAATGAGATGCATGCTCCCATGTTATGTTTCAATTGTTTAAAGCGTATGTCATTCTATAAGATGATTCATATATATATTATAATTTGAAGAGTATCCAAACTAAAAAGGTACATTAATAATTGCATACGTAGAAAGATGGTCACCCATTTATATTATTAGTTGAAGATGTTAAGGCACCCACATCAATAACTTTAACCTTTCTACACTAAGAAAATAACAAAACTTATGAGCAACATCTCATTGTGTTAAAGGAGGTGTAACGGAAAGGGTAAGCTAAGCTTATGTTTAAAAGATACTTTTACAATGAATGTGCTAAGTAAATTAAGGAATAATTTTAATATTAAAAGCTCAATATTTGTTCAAGTGCTTAATGTCAGGTTAAATGTTATGATTCCTTTACCATTAATAACATAAACTACTACGTAATATTTTTTTATCACTATATTTAGTTAAATAATAGTCAAGTTTTATTCTTTTCTTACAACTTAAATATCATAATTGGCATGCTTATTTCTTTGTTTTGCATTTGAGTTACTATGATATGCCTACTAAGTCGCATTTTTATAGCCCACCCCATCAGTTGAATATTTTAAGAAAGATCCTCAGCGTAATAATTGGATTAAAGAAAAAAATTTATTTGGAGCGGGCCAAAATTGGCTAATATAAGGAGCATGTATAGTTTTGATACCTATAAATACCAATTTAGATATTGTCCCTATAAATACGTATCGTTTCAATATATATGTGCAAATATTCATGATAATTGAGAACTTCTTATTTAGTAGCCCTTCTGTGATAGTAGTAGTTTTACACCTAAAATAAAAATTGGTTTTAAACTATCTATATAGAAGGTATGTTAAGCTTCAGATGTCTGTCCGATCGTTTGTTCTCACCTCAATAGTTCGAGCTCCTAGGCAAAATCTTGACAATATTTTCTTCAACAATTGATCAAATGTTGTTATATGAAGGTTGTATTAAGGTCTGGAAAAGCATGAGACAATGGAGAAACATGAGTGACAAATTTAACCGTGCCTTCAAAACAAATTCTATGCTTGTCTTACAAAACCACTACTATATTTAAGCATTGAATGTAATGTTTATGAGCAAAATCAGCATATTCTACGTTCTAGAATACCTTGAACATTTATGGTCATCAACAACAACATTATAAAGGAATTATTATTTTCCACAGCCATGTATCCATATTCACTGAAAAGAAAAATGCAGGGTGAGAGGCAAAAAAGAATAACCTCTCTTTTAATTGCTTTGGTTTTATATGGTCGAGTAGATGGATGGTCCCAATAGCAGCCAATTATGTTGCCATAGTGACGTGCTTTCCTATTAACGTCCATGAGTGCATAGCCATACAATCAAAATTTGTGGCTTTTTAAGAGGAGAGCATAAGCATGTAAAAATTAAATATATGCGTTAAGCGCATGCACATGGAAAAGTTTTTTATAGTTCTCATGACTACTAAAGCAAAGAAACTGAGTCAACGTATTGAAATACCACCCCCAACAATAAAGGTAGTGTCCAAAAGAAAATCACATTTTGTGGCTTTTAAATGGAGGCAGGTACTTGTTAACAAGTGTACCAAACAGTGATTATAAATAATATCACACTCAATACCTACGCATCAAGCAAGAGTAGCTGCTGCCCAGAGAGAGGACAAAAAAAAAAGTCCATCTTTACCTCTTTCTTTTTCACCTCCAAACAGCGAAGAATTAATGAAGATTTGCTTCTTTGTGTCCATTTGTTAGACAAAATAATCTTTCCAAACTCTCTGGTCGCATTCTCTACGTGAAAATAATCAGCACACTTTTTCATCATCTGTGAAATATGGTACAATAAAATAATACAAAAAGCAATATTAAAGAAACATTAAAACATTCTATATTGATATTATCTTTTATGCCAAGGAAAATACAAAAGCAAAAAATTAAATCAATTATCAACATATATAGAAATTATGCATGCACAAGAAAATGATCTTTTTATGGTTCTCAGGACTACAACAAAAGAAACAACATCAAACAGATCAAATACCACTCCAAAGCTATTCCAACTTTAAACAACATGCCAAAACTAATGCAATCAGGCTTAAAACATCATCAAAATAACCCTCCAACATAGATTTTATTTTTCCAAATATTATGTTCAAATGATCATATGCAATTCACAAATAAACGAATTTATAGGTGTCAGGATTTGATACCAAAACAACAATAACTCTTAATTCAATTTCCCTTTCCAACATCCCTTTTACACCCAGGAAGAGAATCTGGCATTATTCATTTTGATATAAAAATGAGCCATATCTTGTACAGCACTAAAATTTATCTATTTACAAAACTAACCCCAGCTAGCTCAATTTGCATACGACCAGCAAAATCTCAAAGAACGTAACAAGGCATCAACCTATATTTTTTTATTTTCCGAGAAGGTTGTGGCAAGCTATGGTTTAGGTGGTTTAAAAGCATACTATTAAGTCACGCATCTGTTCCAAAAGAACAACTATCTGACATTGAGAATACATTGGATTGCTTGCAATTTGTGTTTAACAATGGGCACATTTCGTTGAGCTTCTTTTCAGAAAACACTCAACGATTTAACCTTAAGCATATTGTGGGAAGTTGATTCAAAAAGAAGCTTCAAAACTCAGTGCATAAAGCTGCTCATTGAGGTTTAATTTCAGAAAAAGTAGCTAGAAAACTTTTATTCAAAAGGAGGTCCATTAATAAAAAAAATGACAGTAAAACAAAATTGAATTTCCCCTTGCCACCAACCAAAACTACATGCTCAGTACATTCTACCCTCAGGCAGCAGAATCTAACAATTACCTAGATTTTAATTAACTTAAATTATAAAAAGAAATAACGATTTAATCTCAAGCATATAATGGACAATTATCAATCAGCATTTTAGAAATTTGTGCACGTGGTTTGAAAGCTCCACATTGAAAAAAAAATGCTCAAGAACAAAATAATGGTAGCTTTTATAATAAACTCCTAATCTAAGCTACTAATGTAAAATAAGGGAACATGATGAATGTTCAAACTTCGAAAATCATTATGGCCTTAATCTTAATTTCCCAAAAAAAACCAACAATGTCCAAAACTAAAATGATGTAAAACATCAAGATGATCAAAATAGGAGAAGAATCAAAGACCATCACATAAGCTTAATCAAGAAAACAATTTATTATAAATTAAATTTTACATTTTAAATTTCAGAATTAACATTTTTTATTTTGGGATTTAATATTTTAATTCAGAATATCATTTTGCATTTAAAGTCGACCTTGGAACAAGTATTTTTAAAGTACAAATTGTAAGAAAATGGGCAAGAGTTTATTTTTTACTTCAAAGAGCAAAGCAAAATGACACTTTTATTAAGCAAAGCGTTCCTTACATGAGTAAAACAACAAATATATTGATACATTTATTAACAATTTAAAAATACAGATTATTTATTAAATTACTTAAAATCTGATATAGAACAGAAAAAAAAAATGTGACGCAAATACATAACTTGAAGACAAACTTGGAGAGTTGGCCTGTAAATTAAAATTTCTATTTATTTTAATTTATTTTGTATGAATATATAACTCCACTTTCTCTCACACTCACTATAAACCATTTCTGAGATTTTAAAAGTCAATTTTTGCAAATTTGGGATTGTTGCACCATATATCTATCACACTATTATATTATATTATGTCACGTTAAGAAAAAAATTAATCAATTAAAGATTAAAAATTAGCTAAAAGCTTTAGTTAATTATACATAGAGATTTTTTATCTCTATGATGAATGATGCACTTTGTTGCAAATAAACTGTCACAATGATTATAAATGTAAAATTTTTCATTTATAGTCATTCTTTTATTTGAGACACCCACTAATCTGTTACATCTTACATCTTATTTTTATAAAAAACAATTAAATTAATTTAGTATCCAACATGATTTAATGGTTGTCAAATTTGACACCTTCATTTGCTCATCCTTTATTCATCTCCTCTAAAGGCATCACCAATTACATCATTGACTGTCTACTAAAGCATCCATATCATTGCAAGCCACTTTCACCATCTACTGATCTTAATATATTCATAATTGAGCTTGTAACCTTCAAAATGTAAGAAGCATCATTCCAAAATTTTGTTTTAAGAATAGCCTCCTTACCTTTCTTCCCTTTCTAATCAACAAGAAATCTGAACTTGCACCAATCTTTAGAAACAAACATTAGGTCTTAAATTTTATTTGCTTGTGTACGTTTTTTATGATTGAAAAAAAAGCTGCAAAACAAGTGATACCAATTCTCAGCAGTTATACACTGCTAGTATATTTTCTCATTATGTTAAGAACAAGTAATATTTCTATATATACATATCTATATATATATATTGTCTTAACAAACATGCATCTTAAATTACTTTTCGCAGTTGAACATTAGATTCTTCGGTAATATCAACAAATGCCTCATTCCATATATAAACTTTGTTTTAATTTATACACTTTCTTGATAAGCAAGCAACTCCCCTCTAGTAATATTACTTTCTGATCCATTAATTGATTTTTAATTAAAGAAAGATAATAAAATATACTTCACAGTACAAAAAGTAATAAACTACCCTTCAAGTGTTTAATTGTTATCTAGTGATAATATTAAGAAAAATTGCATTACATGAGTAGGCAAGCATTTTACTCAAAGGAAATAGTCAAATCAATTGATTAAAAGCATCAAGGGTTTTACATCAATTGTAGGTGAAGCAACAACAACAAACCATTATCCCACTAAGTATGGTAGGCTAAATGAATCATTTTTCTCCATCGCGCCCTATTTAGTGTCATATAAAAATTCTTATAAAAACTTTAACAATGAATTATTCATTTTGGNGTTTTACATCAATTGTAGGTGAAGCAACAACAACAAACCATTATCCCACTAAGTATGGTAGGCTAAATGAATTATTTTTCTCCATCGCGTCCTATTTAGTGTCATATAAAAATTCTTATAAAAACTTTAACAATGAATTATTCATTTTGTTAATTATTATATTAAAATTCTATTTATAAATCTCAATTATTAATGGAACTTCTTTTAATAAATATAAATCTCAAGCTGTAAGTAAAGTGATTAAGCTAAAGAGCTTTGTAAGGAATTTCTACAAAGAATTCATTCTGAAATTTGTGTCGGGAAATGGGCCAAATTAACCATTTATTAAATATCAAAATATGAATCTGATAAAATAAAGATACAAGAGTAATTGATGTTGTGTACTCGNAGAATTCATTCTGAAATTTGTGTCGGGAAATGGGCCAAATTAACCATTTATTAAATATCAAAATATGAATCTCATAAAATAAAGATACAAGAGTAATTGATGTTGTGTATTCAAAGCATTATAAAATAACTCACACGGGCATTGAAGCATTGGTTGCTATGGTCTCTTGCTGCGTCGAACTTTGGGTTGATGCTTGCAGGTTTGGTCAACAGGAAAAGTCGCAGGGTAATGTTGCACAACAGAGGAGGTTTTAAAGTGGGTTAGGTGAGTCTCCTCTCTGATGCTCACGTAGGAGAGGGTTTGAAGTGGCCAAGATAGCACCTCCTCTTTTTTGCTAGTGTCCTCTCTATTATTTGAACTAGGCTAGGGTTCGAAGTCATGTTGTTTTATGTTAAATAACTAATTGATTCAACTCTAACCTAATAAACAAATTTCAATCGAGTCCATAACTCAAGCCCGCAAGAGTGCCCACTCCCATAAGCAATGATTTATGCTACAATAGACCACATTCACACATGATTATGATGTCAAGCGCACCTTCGACTCTCCGCGCTTTGAAGCAAACATTTGCAAAGCCAGATCGGAAAAAGCTTCGCCACTATTTGATTTTTTCCTTGGAATGAAAATTGTAACAAGTGTTTTTAGATGAAAATTTCCCCGCTTACTTAATATGAAAGGTCCTCTTTCCCTCCATTTTTTAAATCTTCTTTTTGAATCAAGGTAACTTAAGAGTCATTGTAATCTCCATATCAAGTGTTGGAATGACATAAAAATGTTAATTTTGGTGATTAAAAAAATTTGAGAAATTATTAAATTGCTTGGAGCCTTGCGGCCAATCATTAACCTTCAACGATGAGAAAGTCAGTTATCCATAGCGCTTGCTATTTTCATATATAACACGACTCCAAAATCGCTCCTATATCCTAACATTCTTGTAAGATGCTCTCAACAAACACAGGCATCAAAATATTTTTTGAAGAACAGCTTAAAGCCCATTGCAAACACTAAGTTAAACTTGCCTAGTCTTAATCTCCATCCTCCTGCACTCCCTTAAACCATTTAAACCCATCAACTCAATATCACAATTACATATCTTAAATTGACCTTCAACAAACCTTAAATTGACCTTCAACAAACATTTCCTATGATTTAGCTATCTTCTTCTCAAAAAATTAGAGTAAAGCAGCTCAAACTAGGTACCTTTGACCTAGTTTTGGTACCACCACATCCAAATCCCCCCTAAGACCACCCCATCCTGCCAACAACTTCAAGAACACATCTCAGCATCCTAAACTCACCCTTCATAGACATCTCCAGCCATCACTCCAATCATAAAGCCTCCCATTCCTATCAAATTTTGTATGATAGCTAAACCTAACACAAGGATCAAAAAGCAGGAGAACTAACTTATTTCACGGCAAAAGACACCTTGCTTTTGGTGTATTTGTCTCCATCCTTATGATTTATTTCTAAAGTTTTGAAGTGATTTATTTTCTTTCTATGAGTAGTATTGAATCAAATTAATAAATAATACATTAAGCACACTACGTGCAAGCATATGATAAATGTACAATTTTCTTGGACCTCTGAGGAAATGTCTGGCTAGGGATTTCGTTAATAATCCTAACTCGCTCATTCACAAATGTTTGATTAAAAAATATGGTATGCATCCTTGGGATGACCGAAAGCATAAAGGTGATTCCACTACCTGGCATATTATCACACAGATGGTGCTCATAGTTTGTCACATCCTCGAGTGTAAAATATGTTCGGGGGATTACATTCAATTGTTCAATCATGATTGAACTTTTGACACCCCACTAACAGCATGGCCCACTTTATTAATGTTCAAAAACCAAAAATTTGCAAAGTTGTAGCTCTAATTAACAATGGCAACAAAAACCAAACCGAAATTCAGCAGATATGTGGTTAAAAAATGGCTAAAAGGATTGAAGAAGTCAGGATTTTCTCTGATATTAGTCAAGACCAACTGAAGCTGGTCAAAAACTTTTGGGTAGAGCTATTACTTCATTTTCTTATTAGGCTTTATTCTCTCATAATACATAAAGTTTTAAATGGCTCTGTAAACTTAGATTACACTCAAGAGAGCAATTCTTCTGGTGGAGGCTAACCCCTGATGCAGTTCATAAAAATATGTGGCTTAAGAAGAGGGACCTTAAAATTTATGTGCAATGCAAATGAGGTTGTGATGAGGAAGAATATAAAACTCACATCACTCTTAAATGTAGAGTGTTGATTCAAATACTATATGTGCTCGATAAATGGGGAATGATCTTGTCAATTTTTATATTTTACTAGCTTCGAGGAGGTCATTAAAGAGTTGATTATAGTGACCAAACATAACTGTGTTGCAGCTCGAATATATTGTTATGCAAACCAGCATAGTTGGAGAAACAGAAATAAAAGAACCTTTCGGCACACCTAGAATTGCTGCGGTCACAATCTTGGAATCTCTTATAGCAATATCCTAATTTCCTATCCCGCAGCACCAATTACTAGTAGACTTCAAGACTAATTTACCTTTCTTTTTGGAGCCCATAGGCCACCGCCCTCCAGAATGGATCAAGGCAAATGTTGATGGAGCACTTCTCCCTTTTTATCTTTCTAGTATTGGTGTTATTATTCGTGATGAGCAAGGTCATTGTTTAGCCGCCACCGGATAACGTGCAATTCATTGGGATGATGCTCAAATTAAGCTTAGTGTCATTCTTTATGTTAAAGATATTATTCAGCCTTGGATGTACAAGACCAAGGGCATTATTATTGAAAGGGATAATAGCAATATCATTTCCTTAGACACTCTATGGAGAAGAAATTTTGGTATAACCAACCAAGCATGAGTCGTGATCATGCTTTTTTTACACTCTTGTTATTTTTTTGTCACACTATCAGAAGCAATAATAGAGCACAACCCAACATTGTGCACAGATTGACTTACATGATAGTTTTATATTAGAACTGTAAATGATAGTTATTCTCCTTTGGCTTTCATTAAGGATGATAGCTCTCGTTGTGTACTGCATGGTTAATAAGTTTTACATAGTTTTGTATCTTTTTACCTTTTACTGCAATACATGCAATATTTCAAGAATGTGCAACCTTCCAACAAATTAATACCACCAAGAAGCCAGTCTAGGTTTACTAGTGTGAACTTACTATTAACCTTTACTAGAATGATGATATCAGTAAGGAAATGTTTCATTTATAAAATAATTCATCCATTAGTACAAAATAAATAATTAATTTATTAATTCAAATTTCTTTGGTAATTTTTAAGGGATATCACTAAAAGCATGTTTGATTGAATTTTATTAATTGTTTTTTTTTAAATAAACACATACCAAATATTTGCATCCATAATCATTCTGTATATATGAATACTAAATGTAGTGCTAGACTGCACAACAGTTTAAATTTCTAGTGAAATCCATTGATTGGTGTTTATTAGTGTAGTCTAATCTTCTATAAATATATAATGTTAGTTCATAAGTATAAAAATGCTATTTTGAGGTAATCAATGATAAATTATAGCATTTTTCTTTCACTAACTAGTAGTTGTTTTTTAGATGTTAATAATGTTGACTTACAAATCGTAGCTTATTTAGCCAAGTAGATATTCAGTGGATACATTTGCAAGTTGTTAGCCAAAAAGAAAAAAAAAAATCATATTTTGCATTATGGAAAAGACGTGGTCAGTAAGCTCACTTTATTCATTCCCTCAACCGATATTTATGCATAAAGTTGTTTAGACAACAATTCAAAATGATAACAAATGAAGCACATTCAAATTTAAATGCTGAATTTCTTCTGAGAGAGCATATCTATTAGAAAAAAAATGATACCATCAAAATGCATGTACCTCAATGTGATCTAACAAACCACAAAGATAATAGGTAAGAATGTATTATATATTGACAAAACCATCAAAAATCATTCTTTCATCAATAATATGAATTCTACAAAAAAAAATGATTTGCTCCCAAAAATTTCCATGATTAACTACCTTTGGATTATCCACTGCAGTGAGCATCACAATGGCCGGGCAACGATATTGTATTACCATCTCCCAGAAGTCCTCAAAGGTATCTGGAAGTGGACCTTGAGTAGCAATAAACCTTGAGAGTTTTTCTGAAAAACCAGCCTATGATAGATATATATTATAAAAGAGATCTTGCATATAATATACTTATAAATTAAAAACCATGAGACAAGTGTAGACAAACCGTAATAAAGCTCGCATTTATATAGCCACCATTAAAATGATTGTCCCCTTCAGTTAAATTAAGTACAACCCTTGAGCTGTCATCTAAAAGAGTAAAAGAGTGCAAGTTCCGTTAATCCTAAATAATATTTATAGTTTTCAATAAGTCCATCACATCACATTCTTTGACATTTCTATGAACACAAAATGAAAAAGGTATTATGAGGAATACATGGTATCACGTCTGTATAACGATTTTTCGCCAAATTGTCGGCGTGAAGAGCAACTCTACATTTTCTTAGCACGTCTAGCTTTCTTACCCTCATGTCCTGTGAATAATTTATCAAAAGATCACTAAGAAAACAAGGAAACATAAATAAAGAGAACAAAATATAAGGCCTATTTGGTATGATATTTAAACAAAATTTAGCAAGGACTTAGATCATGTTCTGCCAATTGGTTTTTTTTTTTGGTCTTAAATCATGAGTTTACAAAATTCAAGATTTAGCCTCTTTATTAGTTTAGCAGAATAAACTTAAATCCATGTAATGCTACAGTTTATATCATTTAACTTTTTTTCACCACTTCTCTTGCTCATTCTATGCTACCAACTGCAGTTTTCTTTCTCCTCCATTTCTTGTTGTTTTCATCCTGATGTAACCACTGATCTTCTTTATCCTCTCATTGCTGCAATTTCTTCCTCTTCTTACCAATGCAATCCTCTTGCTCTTCACAAGATTTACCCTTCTTTCAATATTTAAAGCTAGTTGCAGTGTGAAAATTTGGAAAGAAATTTAAATTCTAAAGTTATTAATAATAAAAAACAATAGCAGAATATTTATAGGATGCTTTACATCCTTGCACATTAAATTTCTAAGACAACTAGCAAAAGAAAGATAAAATTTTAAGAATCAAACTGAAAAGAACCTTCCAACTATTTGTGGTAACCATTCATTCATTTCCTTCTAAGAAATTTGTCCTGATGCAATAATCACTTTCATTTATCTCCTAATTTAGTTGACACCTCCTTGGCTCTCATGCATCCTTATTTTCTATGCTAACCCTCAAGTTAGCTCGTACATATTAATCAAGCACAGCATGCTGATGAGAAAATCAAAATTAAATTTGAATAGGCTACGTGTTTCAAATTATCACTTTAAAAGTGGCAATCAACCTTTCACAAATATATGTGATTTTGTGGGAGTAGGAATAAAAGGCATGCAAGATAATTCATGTTTCAAATTATCACTTTAAAAGTGAAAATCAACCTTAACATGCTTGGTTCTTCAACTAGAAAGGATTGTGGACCAAAACCCATGTTGACCATTGCAATTTGCACACCACATTGCCTATGTTAAAGAATTGCTAAAAGGAAGATCCAAGCACTACTTCAAGCAACTACTTTTTTTTGCATTTCTATGTGACAAGCTTGTCCAATGCCAAGGTAAAGTTTTATGGATCTTCTGTCAATAATATAACCCAATTTGCATCAATATAAGCTTCAATATTGCGTGGAGTGTTTTCTTGAAAAATATTCCATTTCTAGGGCAACTCTTTAACTGCATCAAATTACGTACGTGATCTCTAGATTTTGTTTTAGTAGTGAATACATAAATTGTCTTACTAGTTTTACAATAATGGCAAAGTGTAGCCTTGTGTGGAATAAATAAATTAATTTTCCCATTAGCTTTTGGTATCGAGTGACATCCATAAGTTTTTCATTGTTATCTTCTCTAAGCTTCATGTTCAGTTCAATCAAAACGTCAATAGGTGTGCACCCACACATGATGATTACATTACAAATTTCCTACATTCTTGATTTTAAATTCCTCTTTAACAGTTCAATTTCATCCACATTATCACCTATAAAATAATGCCATCCATATAAGCCATAAAGTTTGGTGTCTTTCTTTTTTAAGTATTACATGCAGATAGTATATTCAATTTGGGCTTGCTTGCAGGTTTGAAATTTTAATGACCAAGTAAATTTTTCAAATCAATTTCTTACAGAGTATTTAAGATCATATAAAAAATTCTTTCGATTGGATACCTATGAGTCGAATTTCAACTCAAAACTAGTTGTATGTTCAATATAAAATACTTCTTCAAGGTCTGTTTTGAGGAATTCATTAGTAATAATCAATTGATGTATAAATTTAATCGAGATTCATCGTTATAAATAGTGAGACTCATTCAAAATTCAATTTTTCTATTTATGCAAATGATCCATGTGGTTAATGTTATGGGTTTGGGTGAACCCTTCAACAACCGATCAAGTTTTATATAGTCCTTGAGAGCCTTAACTAATTTAAACTTCATTTAAAACAACCACTTGCAACCAATTACAACCTTCCCTTTAGGCAAAGTCCATCATCAAGTCCTATTTTTCTCAAGAACTGCTTCCTTCCATTCAGGTATTTCCAGAGCCTCCTGCCCATTTTTTTTGGAATATTCATAAGAGAAATTTGAATGGAGAAAGCAAGAAAAGAGAGTGATAAATTTCTATAGGATAAAAACATTGATATGGGAAGATTTGTGAAAGGTGTAGCACCCTTAAAACTTAATAAATTTCTATTGGATACAAACTTTGATTGTCGTGCTCTGGTAGAATAGATTTGATTTGCAATGATAGAGGACTATTAACATATAAGCAAGCATTTTTTCTGCAAAGAAGGTAATGAAGAATATCTAGATTCTCCCTAATTCCTATGTTTTTTCTCCCTCTCCCTCCTTTCATTATTCTCCCGAACCATTTTCCCCAAGGAGTCGTTAGCATTGCTTGACTACTTCTTTATTTGTAGCACCTACTTGATTTCAAACAGCCCCTTCAATGCACTAAATAAATTTAGCCTTAAAGTAAATGCAGAATAGAATAAGCTTATAGAACCTTATTGCTTGCCAAAAAATGTAAGCATTTTCCCTTTTTCTGCCCTATGTTGACGCATTTCTAATAAAAATTCATATGATTAAAAACATGGCGGATAGCTACACTCACAGCCATATACCAGAACATAAATACTAGGCAAACCAAAAAAGAGGACCTGGATACGATCGAATTCCTGGGCAATCTTGCCCGGGGTCAGGAGCTTCCTCTTGAAGGTGGCTAGGGCCTCGGAGCACTGTTTTAGCTGGTCGGGTGAGAGGCAGATGGGCGGCGGTGGATTGGAGCAGAGAACTGCAGGGTCGAAGGAGGCGAAGGAGCCGACGGCGTTTCCGGCTTCCGATGAGGTGGGAAAGGAGTGAGCGGGGGCTGAGCCTCCGGCCATCATTGGCCTTCGCCATCGACGGCGGATCGCAGAGTTCCCCGTCGCTGATGGGCTGCGTAGGTCTTTTTCTATCGACCGGAACAGCTACGAACGCGGAGACGGTTAACAGGAACTCTTGCGCGTAATAATCGTACTCCGCAAGTTTGGAGATGCATGCGCGACCTCAATCTTGAAAAATTATTACCTGCGGACAGCTCCGATCTCCTCCCTTTCTCCCACAACTTAAAAAATTAAATTCCCGAAACAGGTAGAAGTTAAGAGCGCGCCTCAAAATAAAATTTATTTTATCGAAAAACCAAATGACATCCGAGGGAGGAGAGCACGGAGCACTTTCATTCGATCTTCATCCCATCTTTTAGAGTTTTTGAATCAGAAAAACTTAGTGTTTTAAAGTTGTTGTTAGAAACCGAAGAAAGCCCAGTGAGAATGGAGACGAAAGAGCCCTTGATAATAGAAATTGAAGAGGAATCGACAATGCAGGCCGAGAAACGCAAGAAAAAGGAAGGGAAAGAACGAAAGAAGAAGAAAATCCAGAGAGTTCATCCAAGTAATTTTTATTTTGGTGTTTTTAAGTTGTACACAAATGCACACAAAATTAACTTAAAAAAACCAACATTAAACCGCAATAAAAATTATTATTTAATTATAATACCAAACCAATTACTACTTAACAATAACTTAAATCTTACCTGAGTACTACAGAAATAATATTATAATAATAACAGAATATAACGGAAAAACTACCAGAATATAACCTTAATACTACACCAGAATATAACCTTAATAATATTAATACCTGAATACAACGGAAGAACTTCTATAATATAACCTAAGTAATAAATCTGAGTAACGCTAGAATATAACCTTAGTAACCGAAATACTAAATATTACGTGAGCATGACAAAAATAATACTATACTAATAACAGAATACAACGGAAAAACTACTAGAATATAACATTGATAATATTAATACCTGAATACAACGGAAAAACTTCTATAATATAACCTAAGTACTAAACCTAAGTACCAAAAATACAACGGCAATACAATCAGAATATAACCTAAATACTACAATGTCAGAATACAACGTAAGTATTACTATAATATAACCTAAATAATACTATACGAGATCACATAATATTGCTTAAATATTACCATAGCATTCTCGAAATAAAACATTTCTACATAACCCCTTATATTTTTTGCATTATTTTGTTTGATATAGGTTTGTGAACCCAAGGTCCATGAGTTGTAGATGTCGACCATCTGTAGTTAGAGATGCGCTTGATAAGGTCAGGTCTATTGTATCTGACGAGATGAGGAATGAGCTAAAAACCTTGAATGTTGATCAGTTCTTTGCACTTCCACCTTATCCCCAAGACAATGTGGTCACACTTCAAATATTGCAATGTTGGATACATGAAAAAATGGTTTTCAGACTGAGAGGGAAAGATCTGAGGATTAATTTTGATGAAGTTGCCCTCTTGATTGGCATGCCAAATAGAGGAGAAGTTCCAAAGTGGAAGAAAGTTCCATCCTATGGCGTTGATGCCCATCAAATGAAGGTTGATCTGTTGAACTTCGGAACCGGAGAGTCTTCTGCCCCTTTTAATCAATTGTATATAAATTAATTTGTTATCAAATTTATTTTTTCCATCTAGCAATTTCAGTGTATCCAAAGGACTTTACATCTTTGGAGAGAATGTAGATATGTTTGCTTCATTTAATTGGTCCGCTGCGCTATGTGAATACATTATTGAGTAAATAAATGCGGTTGCCATCAAAATAAGGAGGAACCGACCTCTCGGATATATAAATGGTTTTCTTTTTTTGCTAACGGTAAGTACATCGTATTAAAGTCAAATGTTATTTATTTCTTTGTGTAAAGCTGAATATGCCTTTTTTTACACAGCTCTGGTTGTATGAGCACACTTCTTTGGTTACTCCTGCAAATCCTGAGGCTAGACCTTGAATGTTAAGGTGGCCAACAACTGTAAGCATGAGCTCATCCCAACTTGATATAGCTTTTAAGATGCTGACTCCTAATCATGCAAGTTACATATATTTTTGTATTTCCAATTAAATTATTATGTTATTTTGAAACTAGTAATGATCAAAGCATTTCTTTTTGAAATTACTCGCAGGTTCATGATAATTTGTTTGATCTGAAAGAGGGTGAGCTCAATCTGTTATCCAATCCAGATGAAGGATTACCTGGTCCAATTCTGGTGATGCAAGTCCAAGGCAGACCAGAGGCACTTGTATCATTTGATATGAGGCCAATTGATTCAGGGGACATCGCCCCTGAGTCACTGTATACCACAATAAATAAAAGCATGGAATCAATAGACGAGCTGATTAAAGTTCAAGAGAAATAGTTCATTGAATTTCAAGGAACCTTGAATACAATAACTGTTGGAGTGTCGAGTTTGCAGGGGCAAATGTCGGTGCTGCAACATAAGTTTGATAAATTTGAAAATATTCTAACTAATAAAGGCAAAGAGATCGGAGTAGATGATCCCCAGCCAGTCTCCCCTCATGAGTGGAGTCCTCATGATTTTGTTACCCAACATTCAGCTTCTATTGATATTACCCATGATACAACATCTGTTGGAGAAGTGGGAATCCAGTCGTCGGCTGTTGTGGAAGAAGGAACCTCTGTTGAAGGAGATAAAGTTGAACGGTCCGTTGTCAGCTTAATACAGAGGGTTAAGGGCAGACGGAGTAGAAGAAAGAAGACAGTGAGCTCACCTTTCACTGCCTTCGAGTTAAAGAGAAGAAAAACAACAGGTGAAGTCGATGAGCCGATGATACCTGAGGAAGATGCTGCTGTACATACCACCACCATAGTAGAAGAACAACAAATTACTGAAGAACCAATAATAGACCCTGTAGCAGAGATGGGTCTTCAAATAATTGTATTTGCTGGTGTACATACGAACCCCAATGTAGAGGGACAACATAGAGTTGAAGATGAAGAAGTAGAAGGATCACCTGTCCTAGCACTAACAACTCCAGGAGATCAGCCATATGTTGTTAATGTGTTATTTGGAATTTGTTTTTGATACATTGTCTTATATCACCTAAATTACTTGTGTATTTCAGATGAGCAAGTGATGTGACATAATTTTTTTTTTGTAGTCTATTCCAACTGTCCCCCAGATTGACTATCCTAGCAGATCTATGGTATCAGTTGAAACACATACGGTGATCGATCAAGTCATGGCAAAATACATTGATGAGTGAGTGAATATGTGTCTTTTATAATGAACCTCTTTTGGGATTAAGTGAATGAAGACAACTTCTTTATTATATTTGGAATTTGTACTATTTATGCAGGAGTGATATTATATTGCACTTGAAAGACATTTTTATAGATCTTCGTGCAATGATAGAGTTATTGTGCAATG
>JXCR01148718.1:85204-98687 GCA_002079205.1 Phalaenopsis hybrid cultivar | reverse complement strand
ATTTCAAAATTTAAAATAGTGATATTTTTATATGCCAGCAAAGATTTAGGTCATATAAGGGTAAAGAAGCAATACTTTGGTGTTAAATATACAAGTGTATATGAATCAGGTGATATGTATGTAAATTCCCTTTATTTATAAATCATGGGCCCTGCATAGCCGCCATTCAATAACTAAATAATTACTTGCTTAGCACGCTAAATATTAGAATTTATATATATAACATAAAAATTTCATTATTTGAATCATTTAATGCTTTGTTAACTCCGTTAATAAATCTCATTAAACTCTTAGCAAAAAAAGTCAATTAGCATCAAAGGATGATCGAGCACTTGCTAGACAGTAGAGTTAGTTTGATTAGGCACTCATAAGACACTCATATCAGAAAAATGTCAACTAAGATCAAGCGCTCATCAAACATTTGCCATAAAAGGTTAATTTTGGCAATGTGATATGATTACCCAATGATAAAAAAGGGGTCATAGTGGATGTAATTATTTTATATGTTTTAAATGTTATAGATATCAATCGTGATATTTATATATAAATATGTGCTTGTTACACATGTAAATCCCAAGACAAAAACACAAGCTTAAGCAGAACAAAATGCTTAGAGAGAAGTAAAAATTACAAATATGAAAAAGACTAAAGTGATAAAACCATGCATAGAAACAAACCTGTATAATATATGCTTGATTTTATCTCACTGCGAATCAAGAATACAAGAATGTAAATCTATGATTAATTGTTTTGTCAAAAAGCAATCATCCAAAGAATTTATAAAGAAATAAAGTCATTCAGAAAAGCACGATATTAATGCAACAAAGAAGCTTAGGGGCAAGTCGATGAGTTAATCAATTCGTCTTTTCATCTCAATAGTAAAAGTTGTAAGAAAAGCAAACTATCTATTTCAATTAGTAGTATTTTTTACTAGAACAAACAAAATTGGGCTGAAAATTATGAAAAAAATCTTCATCATTATCAACAAAATATAAATAATGGCAAGAAACATTAATTAAAAGGTAATATTTGTATACCCAAGGACGGACTCACTTAAATGAATGGAAAGAGGATGAGCTTGTTAAGAAAACAACCACTTAGGAAAACTTGTTATATATGTTTGAGAATGGAGCTCTTTTGTTAAGTCCTACATTAACTCTTTAGCTAAGTCCAGAATGGGCTCGCCACATGCCAACTGAAAAAGAAAATGTCTGCTCAAACCTATAAGAGACTCCCCCCCAACACCCTCATCAAACTCACTTAATCAACCTAAATCAGAAGTGTACTCAACAACCATCACTACGAAATTCAATGACTCTTTAATACCCGTTGGTTGACTACCAATCTTAGTTTGTGTTTGTATGTGGGCTACACTCTCCTCTTATTTTTTTTTATATTTGTTTATGCACATGTATAGGTTTTTCTATTTTTTTCAAATTTTATTCAAGATCCTAGGTCCTTAATTATAAGTTGTGGGTCCTAGAGGAGGTAATGGGTTTGAATTATGAATTTTGTGTCTCATTATTATATACACTCTTATTATATTATATACACTTCTCATAGAATTTCTCTCCTTGATCCTTTTTCTTTTCCTCTAAGCTATTAAGATTTTGATATAATCCATGAATTTTGTATTATCTAATATCCTAAAAGGTATAGTGAGCATACATCTATAGAAAAAACTAAAAGAGACCAAGAGATTTGCACAAGAATCTAGCAATAAACAAATTAGAGAAATTATTTATAAATAAACTTATATTGATATGAAGAACTAAGAATTCAGAACAACCAAAAAAATAGCTCAATTATAAGAGAAACTTGGTCAAATGAACTAACAGATCATATGTTAGATCTTCAAAAAAATGTCTCATGTGCAAAGTCTTGAAGTATCACTAACTTGGTAGCTACTAGTAGAATCTCATGGGCAAGTGTGTTACTATCTCCAAATGAGAAATATTACCACAAAAATAATGAAGAGTAATTATATTGAGATCCTTGAAAGTTAAAAGGGTAATTGGAGAGGAGAAGATTGCAGCTGACCAATGCCTTCATCACCATATTTAATAAGTTAGCATTTCAACGATTTTCTACTAATCACTCAAAATAATGACATCATACCATAAGTTCAAGTGAATGTTCATAACCTAGTTTGGTAGCACTCATTAGCCACCAAATAACAAGCATGCCCTATTGAAGAAGCGATAAAGGATAGATGAATACTTCAAAAATTTTCATGAGATTTTAGAGGTATATAATTTATGTTAAAGAGCTAAAGCCATTCATTAGTCAAGTTTCATTAACTCGGGGTTCTCTTAAAGGATCCTTTTACTATGCACTCGACCTATAATAATTAAAGACATTAACATAAATATCAAAGATTATAACTTTGAACCTAATGTTGAAATGGAATGTCTTTCTCTAAGAAACAAATTGTAAAGCAAATGGCATAGTCAACACTACTCCATCCCCACCCCAATCTCTACTAACCCAACCTGCAGTTACACAATTATTTAATTTTAGAGATAGCCAAAAGCTTGACCCAATTTATATTTAGCGGCTAGTGTGTAAAATTAAATATTATATAAAGATTATAAAAAGGGTTTACACACTAGGGGTACTACACAAGTATACGTATCATTTCAAGTAATATAGGATTTTCCTTAAAAACCCCAGTATCGATTCTATGGGGAATAACTAAAGCTCTTATAAAATTGACTTTAATAAAACATACTTTTTAATTATAGAAACTTATATAGTAAATGATTGTAAGTTTTTGAGAATTATCTATACCAATAGAATTAAATGAATGCTTGTATGCTAAGCTAATTTAATATGTAAATGCAAGACAATTTAAAAACATTTTAAAATGCAAAGTAATCTCTACTCTAAACTAATAATGTATGAAGAGTTCAAATTTGTATCATAATTAGTGTAGGAAAATAATTTTAAAAATATAACTAAGATATTGTGTCAAATAGGAACAATTCTATTCTTTACCTTCGGTCATGTGTATAAAAAATATTGACTAATCCACAGTTTAGTTTCTAAACCAATGGTTAGGATGAGAAGATAATATCTCTCACTCTAGAGTTCCCACTTCCCCTCCTATGAAGGCTAACATCTTGCTTTAGTTTTCAAACATCTGGATCAAATTAAGGATTTTAGTCTGTCACCTTAAATCCTTAATTCAACTTTCATCAAGACTTATTTANAAGCTCTACTAACCCAACCTGCAGTTACACAATTATTTAATTTTAGAGATAGCCAAAAGCTTGACCCAATTTGTATTTAGCGGCTAGTGTGTAAAATTAAATATTATATAAAAATTATAAAAAAGGGTTTACACACTAGGGGTACTACACAAGTATACATATCATTTCAAGTAATATAGGATTTTCCTTAAAAACCCCAGTATCGATTCTATGGGGAATAATCAATGCTCTTATAAAATTGACTTTAATAAAACATACTTTTTAATTATAGAAACTTATATAGTAAATGATTGTAAGTTTTTGAGAATTATCTATACCAATAGAATTAAATGAATGCTTGTATGCTAAGCTAATTTAAAATGTAAATGCAAGACAATTTAAAAACATTTTAAAATGCAAAGTAACCTCTACTCTAAACTAATAATGTATGAAGAGTTCAAATTTGTATAAAACATCCTTCCTCTTGCAATGAGTTCATAATTAGTGTAGGAAAATAATTTTAAAAATATAACTAAGGTATTGTGCCAAATAGGAATAATTCTATTCTTTACCTTCGGGCATGTGTATAAAAAATATTGACTAATCCACAGTTTAGTTTATAAACCAATGGTTAGGATGAGAAGATAATATCTCTCACTCTAGAGTTCCCACTTCCCCTCCTATGAAGGCTAACATCTTGCTTTAGTTTTCAAACATCTGGACCAAATTAATGATTTTAGTCTGTCACCTTAAATTCTTAATTCAACTTTCATCAAGACTTATTTCCCTATTTATTTGCACTTAATCTCAAGGAATACATTCACATACATGAGGCTAAATGTGATTCTTACTGTGTTGGAACATAGCCCTTTGGTTCACTTCATTTTACAACAAATTTTAACAAATCAATTGGTCAGATTGACAAGTAAATGAAGCATAGAGCTTGAATCATCATAATTTATTGAATTTTAAAAGCACTTCTACTAAACTACATTCCTACACATAATTATTCCTCATTACAGGGAGAAAGATAAAAGAAAATTACTCAGATCTCATGGTGAAGAAACAACAACACATGGATTTATAGATAAATAAAATTTTACAAGACAAGATAAAGTAAAATAAACAAAGTACACAACTTATCTTAAACTCTTTCCCAAGCAATCCTTCAAGTTCCTTTGAATCACTCACTCCCCTTACAATTCACTCCAAACTAGGAATCTGTAGTGAAGAAGATATCTCTCACTTCTCCACTTCTCCTCTAAATCCAAAGCAAGCCTTCAAGACTTTATCCTTNCTTAAACTCTTTCCCAAGCAATCCTTCAAGTTCCTTTGAATCACTCACTCCCCTTACAATTCACTCCAAACTTGGAATCTGTAGTGAAGAAGATATCTCTCACTTCTCCACTTCTCCTCTAAATCTAAAGCAAGCCTTCAAGGCTTTATCCTCACTAGGAAGAATCCACTTCTCTACAAAAGACTCCCTTTTCTTCCTCCAAGAAGTCTCTCTTTTGAATCTCTAAAAGTATCTTTAAATAAAGCTCCCAAAACCCCCAAGAGTCTCTTTGAAAAACCCCCAAGACCTCTTCAAAATTTATCCAAATTCAATGAAGCTTTTAGATAATCGTCACTAGCACCTAGGCGTCAATCCTGGCNTTTATCCTTACTAGGAAGAATCCACTTCTCTACAAAAGACTCCCTTTTCTTCCTCCAAGAAGTCTCTCTTTTAAATCTCTAAAAGTATCTTTAAATAAAGCTCCCAAAACCCCCAAGAGTCTCTTTGAACACCTCTTCAAAATTTAACCAAATTCAATGAACCTTTTAGATAATCGTCACTAGCACCTAGGCGTCAATCATGGAACCTAAGCGTCAGGCTCTCTTTTGTCTGGCGCCTAGGCGCCAGATTTTGGCACCTAGGCGCCAAATCAACATTGGCCTTCTTACTTCATTTAACTCCAATTTGCTCCATTTTCACTCTATTTTCTCCATTTACTACATTTAGTGTACCTACAACTAAAAACATAAAAAATACCTTTCATTAAAATGAAATATCAATAAAAATAGGCATTAAATGTACAAATAAAAGCAACATATTAGGCATGTCAAAATCCACCAAACTT
This sequence comes from Phalaenopsis hybrid cultivar, assembly GCA_002079205.1. Lineage (NCBI taxonomy): Eukaryota > Viridiplantae > Streptophyta > Magnoliopsida > Asparagales > Orchidaceae > Phalaenopsis > Phalaenopsis hybrid cultivar. The sequence goes on along the minus strand of JXCR01148718.1, from coordinate 93,376 downwards.
ATTTGTTACTTGTCCTCAAGTAATTTATTTCTTCTAAAAAACATGTTTACATGTTTTAATATGTGGTGNCCTTTCATTAAAATGAAATATCAATAAAAATAGGCATTAAATGTACAAATAAAAGCAACATATTAGGCATGTTAAAATCCCCCAAACTTATTTGTTACTTATCCTCAAGTAATTTATTTCTTCTAAAAAATATGTTTACATGTTTTAATATGTGGTAGTGGGTTTCATTTTTTAAGTCCTCTAAAATTTTGTCCTGTAAATGTGGTAGTTATGAATTTAGGAAAATATTAATAATTCAGGTTAGAAATAAGGCATAAGAATATTTCATAATCAAGTTNTCATTTTTTAAGTCCTCTAAAATTTTGTCCTGTAAATGTGGTAGTTATGAATTTAGGAAAATATTAATAATTTAGGTTAGAAATAAGGCATAAGAATATTTCATAATCAAGTCTAGGAATTCTAATTCTTCTATTCATTTCAAACATTAGTTGTAGTTTGAAAAACATAGGAGTCTCAGAAAAACAACATATATAATTTGAGAGAACTCCACAAGTAAAGGTAAACTAATACTTTAGAAAATAAAAGCTCAAAAATGCAATTAAGTCTCTTTCTTTAAATGATTCAAGTGAAGCCAATTTTTAATTAGGCATCCACTCAAGCTTCTCCTTACTTTTACACTTTTCTTTTCTTTCTTTCTTTTTTTTTTCACTTTCCGGATCATTTTTAATCATTTTTTTTCATTTTCTCAGTGAGGATTACTATATTGGATCAACCTTTAATGATTTTTGAAGTTCACTACCCTCCACTTAAAGGTAAGAACTCATCACATTTCTNCAATTTTTAATTAGGCATCCACTCAAGCTTCTCCTTACTTTTACACTTTTCTTTTCTTTCTTTCTTTTTTTTCACTTTCAGGATCATTTTTAATCATTTCTTTTCATTTTCTCAGTGAGGATTACTATATTGGATTAACCTTTAATGATTTTTGAAGTTCACTACCCTCCTCTTAAAGGTAAGAACTCATCACATTTCCTTACTTTGATAATTTGCATTAGTATTCAAAAATAATTTTTCATAGAGTCTAATTTCTTTAAAGTATAGATCTAAGATCCCAGTATTTCAAAAGACAATTTCTTTCCTACTTTAAATAGTAAAATTATATTCTTATTCTATTTTACTTAATATCTTAATTCTTAGAACCATTCTTACCACATCATCTATAGGATTACAAAAAATACAGTTCTTTGAAAATAACACCACATAACTCATATTACTTTTAACCATATTTTTCTTTGAATATAATTTCTTAAGGACAAATAAAATTATGTTTTCCAAAAGTTTTTCTCCCTACCAAACTTAATTTTTTCTTAATAAATTAAAACATTTATAATCGAAACTATAGAAGCAGGAAGAAAATTTTAAAAATGTNTTTAACCATATTTTTCTTTGAATATAATTTCTTAAGGACAAATAAAATTATGTTTTCCAAAAGTTTTTCTCCTTACCAAACTTAATTTTTTCTTAATAGATTAAAACATTTATAACTGAAACTATAGAAGCAGGAAGAAAATTTTAAAAATGTTTTTTTTTAAAAGATTAACATGACAATATGTATATACAAAAGCAGTAGAGCCAAATTAACATGTATATAACAAAAAGAAATAACTAAGTACAAGAGTTTTTCTAAACATAACAACATGTACATCAATAGCAATAAAGTAAAACAATCAGTAGTGCAACAACATAGACAACAAGTCATATAAGCAAGAAACAGTAATAAGTCCAAATTACAACAAGTTCACAACAATAATTTCTACATTAGAAATTTCAAGACAACTAACAATATAAATAAATAAATAAATAAACAATAGACAACACAAAAATACAAATCCTCGTTATCATCCTCTTCTGTCTCCTCATCAGTCTCCTCCTCCACTTCCATAAAGTCCTCTAGGTGATGGTCCGGAAATGGAGGACTGGGTGGAAACTGAACATTATGATCTTCTCGCAAAAAATTCATAAGAGATGTATTGAAAATCTTATCATAGTTATGTTTGAGTTTCAAGTGTCCTTGGACATGATCAATCTTAAAATCAATATCAGTCACTCTGCCTTAGAGATATGCTATGTCATGAGTCAAAGCTTGATAATCACTACGAAGATCTTCTAGAGTGGTAGAAGATTAAGCATCAGTACGGGAAGTAGATGGTCTAGAGGTAGATGTTGAAGGAATATTTGAACCTCCTCCCCTAGATCTCATTCCAGCATGCAACTCATATACATGAACATTGGTTTAACTAATTGGCTTAAGAGGTTGTACGTGTTCTTCCCAACTCTCATAACTTACTCATGATTTCTTACATAAAGTAAAAATAATAGCAAGGAAACCTATACCTCCAATAGACTCATGTCTAAAAGAAATATTCTGATAAATTAAAGATTCAATATTTATATTTTTCATCTTTTGAATACAGAAATTCAAAGATGCTCTCTCCTTGGTCACTTTACTAAGATGATTAGTTAGAAAAAGCCGTGCAGAAATAAGATAGTGACATGCCTTGGAGGGTGCATTTAACATTAAGGTAGAGAAGTTTACCTTATGATTGTTCTTAAGTTTATAAACTCCTCTTTAATCAGTCAGAAATGCTATCACCTCGTCAAGCTAAAATTCAGAAGACTCAAATGAAGAATACTCACAGTTCATAATATTTGATAATTAGAATAAAACATTGATACGCTCAGGAGTAACTTCCACTCTTCTTTCTCAAACATAAACTTGAACATCAGAAGCTTCAAGGAAATTGGCATAAAATTTCCTGACAATAGAAATTATTGCTACTGTGAAGTAACATAAACTTTCCCAGTGCCGAGCTATAATTAAGCTTTTAACCCCTCCTCCGGGATTCAGAAAAGCCCTCTCCGGAATCAACTTTATATTCTCAAGGAGATTTTTGTATCTAAATTGAGCCTTCATATTGGAAAATTTCCCCGAATCAAACTCAAATCTTCCTTTTACTCGCTTAGTTTTAGAAGCTATAATCTATAAAAAATTCCAAAAAATTCCATATAAATTCCAAATAATATTCTTAAACTCCCAACAATAGTTTTCTAAGGTAATAAACTTTCTACCATGGATTCATCACTCATTTTTTCCAAAAAATCCAAAATTTTGGCACATGAACAATGTGAGAAGAATCCATGGTGAAAATTTTTGCATTAAAGTGAAGTTCTTAATTTGAGGAGATCAAATCTGAAGTTTTTAAGTCAAGAAATAGCCGCAAAAGCAAAGATTTGAGAAGCCCTAGGAAGCCTCCAAACTATTTTTGCGAAATAAGGGAAGAAGAAGATGGCGTCTTGGGTATAAATCAGGTTTTTAACCCAAATTTCTGGTTCAGGTGAACCGGCGCTTAGGCGCCAATTCTGGCAGGTTTCTGCTGCCTATGCGCTAGATTTCAGCGCCTAGGCGCTAGTGCCCAAATTTTGGTTTTTCATTTCTTATTAAATTTCAATAACGACCATTGCACACCAAGGCACTACCAACCCTAGCAAGCCAAATTAAACATATTAAAACAATTTCAAACACCTAATTTTTGCAAAACACAAACAATCACTTATATTTAAATATAAATCCAATCCCCATACAAACATATTTAAATATAAATCCAATCCCCATACAAACATTAATATGAGACACTCACAATCTTAAAACACAAATTCTAAAATCACTTATAGACTCTTAAGCATTCAAACAATCTAAATATTAGAAAGCCAACAAGCAGAGCATAGAGCTAATGCTCAACAAAACCTAACAGTTTCAAACACACATCAACACATATAGAAGTTACTATGAAAAAATCACAATAATTTTTCATCAACCTCAATATCCACTTCTCTAATATCTCCAAGCGATTGATGACATATAAGTTATAGAAGGGATAGTTCGGGAAGTCCTCATAATCTTCATTGATCCAGCCTTTCTTCTTATATATCTTATCATGTGCATCATGGACTATGACAATATGATCCGACTGTTGTTTCATTTGACAATCCAGATGATCAAACTGATGAGTGATACTATTGATCCTATTATGAATCACTGATATCTCCTTCTTTTTTTTTGACACAACCTCTAAGATTCTTGTCAAACTATCAGCACATTGAGATGCAGATGATGAAGAAGGATGTAAAGACTGATCCATATAAAAACTTCCTCCATGTTCCATACAAAGATCGATGTCGTCACACCTCAAGATAGACTGGACCATGGGCTTTCGGGGAAGAAGTATTTTTTTTCCCAACCTTCACAAGGGACCTGAGCTTGACTACAAAGTGAGAAAATAACTGTAGGGTGTCCAATCCCAATGATAGATCCATTGAGTGCAACTCTAATGATGGATCTATAAATAAGTTCCCCCACATCAATAGATTGTCCGTTTGAATACGGTAATTAAGGATTGCACTTTCCTTCATTACTTCCTAGATGTTCATGGTAGGAAGTAATTTGTTAGAAATGAAGAAGCGCTAAGGCATAGATGATGAATTTAATCTTGCAGCGGGAAAACTAACCTAGAATCACTTCTAAATTTCCATCGTTCATCAGTGTCCATCGGGAATCTGAAGATCTCAGTCAAATTATCTCTAGTAAGGGTAAGTTAGTAAATTTGCAAATTAGCACCCCACCACCAAGAAGAACTCGTTAATTCTTAAAGGAGTGAAAGGTACTAACTTACTTTGAATATAAACCAATCCCTAATTTAATCCATGAAAATTTGCATAGAACTCCTTTACACTAGAGATCATAGTAGCGGTAGTGGTGTAGCAAAACACTTCTTAATGTCTCTACTCAATAATTGCCCGATATCCCTCCAGACATGACAAATCATCTTTCTCTTATCAATTTCTTCTTCACCAAAGTTCTATCATGAAGTCTCTGTGCTTCTTTGCTTATGAACTTCTTATGATCATAAACTCCAAGAGTTGGACTTGCCAAAGCATTGCAATCCATGATTCTTGAAATCTGATGAGTTCTCATGACTTCTACTATTCTCAAATCTTCTAGAATGGTGAAGAATGAAATAATTGTAGGTTTTGAGAGTTTAAAATGGCAAAAACTATCAGAAAAATTACAAAACGACTTTATTTTGCGATTCTATAATTGTTGCTCCTGACTAAAGGAAAATATGTTGAGATTTTCATACCTATTTTATACTGTTTTTGATGATATTGCACTTTTAAAGCAATATGTTGAGATTTTCATACCTATTTTACACTATTTTTGATGATATTGCACTTTAAAGAATAGTATTTTTGATGTTTTGTCTAATATGTTGAGATTTTCATACCTATTTTATACTATTTTTAATGATATTGCACTTTAAAGAAATATATTTTTGATGTTTTATTGCAGGAATGATGAATTAGGGTCAATGGAGCAAAAAAATGCAAAAAGAAGCGAATTTGGAGCAAAAAAGACCAAAATGTGGAGATTTAAACTAGGGCGCCGACGACGCCATCGACGACAAGTTTTTCCTGAGCCTACAAAAAAAAATTCTTCAGAAGTCCGTCGACGGCGCCCTCGAGGCCGCCGACGGCAAGCTCGTCGGTTATGCCTACTCAAGCTTTGTATAAGGCCAAATTTTAAAGGGATGCTTAAGCAACTCTTGGGAAAGCTCATCCACAACTTTAAAAGACTATTTTGGCCGAAAATTGATGAAGAAGAAAGGGGGTTGGAAGAGAGTCTAGAGTTCCTGNCTCAAGCTTTGTATAAGGCCAAATTTTGAAGGGATGCTTAAGCAACTCTTGGGAAAGCTCATCCACAACTTTCAAAGACTATTTTGGCCGAAAATTGATGAAGAAGAAAGGGGGTTGGAAGAGAGTCTAGAGTTCCTGGAGGTTATAAAGGTTCCATTAGTGTTTGTTAGAGTGTAGAAAGTGTGAGGAATTCTTCGAGAGATTGTAAGAGTGGAGGGAAAGTGAGAGATTTCTTCCTCCTTGCTACTTTGAAGAGGAATTCTGTGTGCTGTAAAGAAAGGAAGAGATTCAGAGGAACTTCGAGGAGTGTTCTTGGGAAAAAATTAGAGATAAGTTATTTACTTGTTGTAGTTTGTATGACTTTGATTTTATATATGAATTCCAAATTTTTTTGTGTTTTCCCCATGAGACCTGAGTAGTTTTCTATGTCTTTCTCCTTATCTCGAGATTTGTGAAATGATGATTTGAATTGGTGAAGCCATGAAAATGTTTAAGAAATTGTGATGATCTTTTCACTTCGATCGTAATTTACTTTCAATCTGACCAATTGATTTTCACTTCGATCGTAATTTACTTTCAATCTGACCAATTGATTTGTTAAAGTATGTTGAGTTTTACAACTAAAGTGAAAATTACATCCAAGATTCAGGGAGGTCAATGCCCTTGGAAGTTGGGTGCAAATAAATAGGGAAATAATATTATCGGGCGTAGAATTGGAGATTTTAGAGTGACAGACTAAAATCCCCAATTCGGTCATATCGTTTGGGTGCTGAAGTGTAGATGTTAGCCCTCAGGCAAGGGGAACGTGGGAGCTCCGAAGTGAGAGCGGGTTTCCTCCCAGCCTAGTCGCAAATTCAGTAAACAAGTGTAGGATTAGTCAATGTTCTTTATGCCTGGATCAAAGGGTAAAGAATAGGTATGCTCCTATGTGACACAATATAATTTGAACCAATTCACNTGGTGAAGCCATGAAAATGTTTAAGAAATTGTGATGATCTTTTCACTTCGATCGTAATTTACTTTCAATCTGACCAATTGATTTTCACTTCGATCGTAATTTACTTTCAATCTGACCAATTGATTTGTTAAAGTATGTTGAGTTTTACAACTAAAGTGAAAATTACATCCAAGATTCAGGGAGGTCAATGCCCTTGGAAGTTGGGTGCAAATAAATAGGGAAATAATATTATCGGGCGTAGAATTGGAGATTTTAGAGTGACAGACTAAAATCCCCAATTCGGTCATATCGTTTGGGTGCTGAAGTGTAGATGTTAGCCCTCAGGCAAGGGGAACGTGGGAGCTCCGAAGTGAGAGCGGGTTTCCTCCCAGCCTAGTCGCAAATTCAGTAAACAAGTGTAGGATTAGTCAATGTTCTTTATGCCTGGATCAAAGGGTAAAGAATAGGTATGCTCCTATGTGACACAATATAATTTGAACCAATTCACTTATCCATTCACTATAAGTTCTTGACAACGAGAAGGATGCTTTCTTATATATTGAATATCACATTTAAACCCTCATTAGTATCATTAGTTATTAAAATTATATATTTATTTCAATTGCCTATTAGTGACAGATAAGCAAATTGAACTTCGTTGTTGCGATTAAAGCATTGCTTTTCTAAAATCTTAGTTCGCAGTTCTAAACCACTCCCTGTGGGATCGATATCTAGGACTCCATTAGAGCCCTATATTACTTGAGCGATACGTATACTTGCGTTGATAAGTGTGACTTTACAATTATTGAATATTTATTACGTCCAAATTTATCTTATATTTTTAAGCATATATAAAGTCGCCAATCAAGTTTTTGGCACCGTTGCCGGGGAGTGAGTGAGTAAACAAAAATCACAATTAGAGTAACGGACAAATTAGGATTATTAGAAAAATTTTTACTTGAATTGCAACTTATTTTTATATTTAGTTAATTATATTACTGTGTACTGATTTCAAATTGTATGCATAAATTTGGACATGANTAGCTGCTACTTCATTTGAGCTTAAACCTACTATTATCCAAATGGTACAAAATAATCAATTCAGAGGTACACAAATGAAGATCCTAATTTACACCTCGCTAGTTTTTTAGAACTGTGTGCTACTTTTAAATATGATAGAGTTTCAAACGGAAGATCCTAACTTACACCTCGCTAGTTTTTTAGAACTATGTGCTACTTTTAAATATGATAGTAAACTTGCTATTATCCAAATAGTACAAAACAATCAATTTGGAGGTACACCAAATGAAGATCTCCTGCTATTATCCAAATGGTACAAAACAATCAATTCGGAGGTACACCAAATGAAGATCCGAATCACACCTTGCTAGTTTTTTAGAACTGTGTGCTACTTTTAAATATGACAGAGTCTCAAACGATGCTGTTAGACTTAGACTTCTTTCTTTTTCACTGAA
>JXCR01148718.1:61526-82873 GCA_002079205.1 Phalaenopsis hybrid cultivar | reverse complement strand
AAAAGATATAAGAAAGCTTTTGGTTGGACCTTAGCTGATATTAAGGGAATCAGTCCTTCAATCTGTATGCACAGAATTATATTAGATGAACAATATAAACCAAGAGTTGATTCACAAAGGAGATTAAATCCAATGATGAAAGAAGTAGTTAAAAAGGAAATTTTGAAATGATTAGCATTGGAATTATATATCCTATTTCAGATAATGCGTGGGTAAGTTCAATTCATTGTGTTCCTAAGAAAGGAGGAGTAACTATTGAAACAAAAGAAAATAATAAATTAATACCTTTCAGATAAGTTACTGGGTGGCATATTTGCATTGATTATAGAAAATTAAACATTGCTACCAGGAAAGATCACTTCTCTTTACCCTTTTTAGATCAAATAGTAGATAGACTTGTTGGACACAAATATTTTTGTTTTTTAGATGGATATACCAGTTACCATCAAATTCTTATTTCTCCTTAGGATCAAGAAAATACAACATTTACTAGTTCGTTTGGAACTTTTGCTTTTCAAAGAATGTCTTTCGGATTATGTAATGCACCTGCAACATTCCAGAGATATATGATGTCCATATTTAGTAAGTTAATTGATGATAGATTGGAAGTATTTATGGATGCTTTCTCTGTATTTGGANAGGATCAAGAAAAGACAACATTTACTAGTTTGTTTGGAACTTTTGCTTTTCAAAGAATGTCTTTCGGATTATAAAATGCACCTGCAACATTCCAGAGATGTATGATGTCCATATTTAATAAGTTAATTGATGATAGATTGGAAGTATTTATGGATGCTTTCTCTGTATTTAGAACATCATTTGACGCATGCTTAAATTATCTTCAAAAAGTAATAGAGTTATGCGAAAGAACTAATTTAGTTCTGAATTGGGAGTCAATTTATGGTTGCAGGAGGAATTGTGTTAGGGCATAAAATTTCGGAAGCTGGCATGGAAGCAAACCCTGCAAAAATTCAAGTTATATCTAAACTAACACCTCCTACTAATGTAAGAGAGGTTAGGAGTTTTCTTGGACATGTTGGATTTTACAGGCGTTTTATTAAAGATTTTTCAAAAATTAGCAAACCTCTATGCCAACTTTTAGAAAAGGACAAGAAATTTGAATTTACTGAAAGCTGTTTAAATGCATTTGAGTTATTAAAGGAAAAATTAATCACAACCCCTATTATAGTTTCACCTAACTGGGAGAAACCATTTGAACTGATGTGTGATGCTAGTGATTATGCTATTAGAGTTGTCCTTGGACCAAGGTATGAAAAGATTTTTAAAGTTATATATTACGCTAGTAAAACTCTTAATGATGCACAAATTAACTATACTGTTATTAAAAAAGAGTTACTGACTATTGTGTATGCTTTAGATAAATTCAGATCTTATTTAATTAGAGCTAAATGTGTTGTTCATACTGATCACTCTGCTATTAAATATCTGATGTAAAAAAAAGCTAAATGTGTTGTGCATACTGATCACTCTGCTATTAAATATCTGATGCAAAAGAAGGATAAGCTAAATTTGTTGTGCATACTGATCACTCTGCTATTAAATATCTGATGCAAAAGAAGGATGTCCAAGGTTAGCATACTGATCAATCTGCTATTAAATATCTAATGCAAAAGAAGGATGCTAAACCAAGGTTGATATACTTTTGATGCAAAAATTTGATCTTGTGGTTATTGATAGAAAGGGAACTGATAATCAAATTTTATGTGTTGTGCATACTGATCACTCTGCTATTAAATATCTAATGCAAAAGAAGGATGCAAAACCAAGGTTGATTAGATGGATTCTCTGCTATTAAATATCTGATGCAAAAGAAGGATGCCAAACCAAGGTTAATTAGATGGATATTATTGAAGAAGGATGCTAAACCCAGGTTGATTAGATGGATATTTTTTATGCAAGAATTTGATCTTGTTGTTATTGATAGAAATGGAACTGATAATCAAATTGCTGATCATTTGTCAAGATTAGAAAACCAAGAATCATCTGATACTGACAATGAAATTACAGACAGTTTCCTTGATGAACAACTTTATAATATTAATGAGTACAAAATACCATGATATGCTAATATTGTTAACTATATTGTAAGTGATATTTTGCCACCTATGCTGACATTGTAACAACAAAGAAAATTCATTCATGATGTGAAAACATATTTCTGGGATGAGCCTTATTTATAAAAACAATGTAAGGATCTGATCATGAGAAGATGTGCACCTTATGAAGAAATCGAACTGATCATTCAAAAATGTCATGATTCTGAATTTGAAGGACATTTTGGGAGTGATAAAACTATTTATAAAATTTTACAAGGCTAATCATTCAGAAATGTCATGATTTTGAATTTGGAGGACATTTTGGGATTGATAAAACTGCTTCAAAAACTTTACAAGCTGGATTTTATTAGCCTACTATCTTTAGAGATGTTTATAGATATATAAAAACTTATGATCGATGTCAACGAGTAGGCAATATATCTAGAAGAAATGAAATGCCTCTAAATTTTATTTTAGAAGTTGAGATCTTTGATGTTTGGGGATTAGAATTTATGAGACTATTTATTCTTTCATTTGGAAACTTATATATATTAATTGCAGTGGACTACGTTTCTAAGTGGATTGAATCACAAGCTTTACCTTGTTGTGACGCTAAAAGTGTTTCAAGGTTTTTAATGAAAAATATTTTCACTAGATACGGAATGCTTAGAATGATTATCACTGACGGAGGATCCCATTTTAGGAATAAATATATTTAGAGATTGGTAGAAAAAATTAATATTATTCATAGAATCTCTACTGCCTATCATCCTCAAACCAATGGGTTAGCTGAAGTTTCTAATAGAGAGATTAAACAAATACTTGAAAAGACTGTAAACCCTAGTATAGTAGATTGGTCCACTAGACTAGATACCGCATTATGGAATGACTCCTTGAGCCCCACCAAACCTCTTGCCAAATAGGTTTCTAATTCTGCAAAGGATTTAACTTAACCATTAGGCAGCTTCGCATAATAGTTGAAGGCAACTCCGGTGAGGCTGCTAACAAACTGACGAAACAACACAGCATCGTTGCCTCCTGCATTGCAACAACTCACGCGGAAGTGGGCAATGTGTTGTTGAGGATTCCCTGTCCCATCAAAAGTATTAAACAGAGGTGGTACAAAGCCTTTGGGATATTAAAGGACATCAAAATTTTTGGGATAAGGTCTACCCCTCAGAAACAATTCCCCTCCTTTAGACTGGGCTAGGGCCTCTCACACCTGCTATTTAACTACCAGCTTGAGATATTTTTCTGGTATTACACTTTGGACAATATCTTATTTTGGTTGTTACTCCCTATCAATGGAGGTGAGTTATCTTCTTCCATCAATGATTTGGATAACTTCTTCAGGCGGTTCCTTTGGTGTTTGCAGCTGGCTTTTAAGTGTGGCTATGGTGGCCATCATCTCTTCCATCCTCTTCTCCATGAGATTGATCATCTGATCTATCTGTTGAAGGAGTCTATGTAATGTTTCTCGGGCATCCCCCTCTACGAGTGCCTAGACTTCCCGTAGAGATGATGATGCTCAAGTCTTGACCACATTTATTTTAGCGTATTCTTCTTCCATGTAATCCGCCAAAATTTCCTCTTCATCTTCGTTAGACTTATCTTTCCTTTTTTGAGACAACTATTTGTCCTCAACTTCTCCAATGTTTCTTCTTTGGTGCTTCCTTTAATGGTCTTTAGATCCATGAGTGGTGTTTGAATCTCTTCTTCTGAAGTAACAATGATCTCCTCAGACTTGAGACCCTCCTCAAAACTTCTGACCTCGCTCCTACTAGTAGTTACGACCCAACAATCTTAGGTCGTCACACCATTTCTTTTGGAGCCAATAGTCTGGGGTAGAATGGCCTGTCGATGGTACAAACACGTCAATGAGTGGTGTGAGCCCTATCATTCAGATTATACACTACGGTGGATGATCCATCATCTTTACTTGATCCCTTTCTCGGTGAACCGGGTTTCTCTTGCGGAACTACCCTCAGTCTGAGGTGGGCTTTAGCAGCTACTTGTCCCATCCTTCTGAGAATTTCACTGACTAAAAATTTTCCCTTCAATGTCAGCTTCTCGATTATAGTCCATAATCGAGCCATCAACATAGCCTTGATTTTCTTCTCCCTCTGACCCTTACAGCGTAAAGGTTGAGGTGGTGTAGCAACAATCTTCCTGGTATCCTCCTCATCTTGGTTGACCGACAATAGGTGGAACCTACTTCCTCCTAACAGTGGTGAAGTCTCGAGTAACTTAAACTCGTCCTCTACAATTTCTGTAGGGATAAAATCCTTAGAATCTTTTGTCCCTTTCATTTTAGAAACCTTCCTATTCTTATTCCTCCTCGATGCTCAGGTCAGAGGAGTGGAACTCAAGCTAGATCCTATTTCAAACACAAAAGGTACTATAAGGAAAGTTGAACCCTCCAAGGTAACAGGCTCGTCGTCCACTTGAACTCCTTTTCCTTTGATTTGGGTGGGAATGGTGACGGGTGTAGTGACGACTAGACCGGTTGGGTAGTGACGATCATCCTGGGGGTACCTCTCACGGCTCTAACAAACTTTGTAGGAACGATAGAATTTTTCTCAACCAACACTCTCTTTAGGGGTGGGAACTCCTCGGTTGACCTTAGGTTGAACTCTACTATCAGCTCAACAATTTTAGACATCCTAGTTCTCAACGCTGTGATTGTAACATCTTCAAACTTAATATCGGTATTGTTAAACAGCTGCCCGAAAAGAATGACTGCTCCGTCGGGCAGTTCACTCTTGTTCATTGCCAAGTCCATTTCAAAAGTGAAGGAGAAATTAACTTTGGTGTAGGCATCTTTTGCAAAGAGGATTCAAAATATGAGTATCATCATATGCTTCCTTCCTTTATAGTGAGAATGGAAAGAAAAGAACTCGTGCAACAAAAATTGTCCAAACACGTCTTATTTATGTTTTTAAGTTATATCGGGCTTTAACTCGCTCGTTATTATAAGAGAAAGGCTTTTAAACTAGAAAATTGGCATACTTTGTTAAAAAAAATTTAGTCATGGAGAAGAAAAAGCAAATGACCCAATGTGAACCGAAGGGGAAGGGTGGACTTTGCACCAAACTCGTCTCGATAGATCCGCTCCTAGGATAATACCTATTGGGGGTCCACCTCAATTTTAGGTGGTGGGAGGATCCCAGAACCTCTCTACTTAGGGGTGTCTAAACAGTGGCTCCAGAATCCAAGAAAAGTTGGACTTACCTGGTCAAGGTAGAAATGAGCGAGGTAAGCCAATAGAAGAATGTCAGCTTAGTCCATGAAGGGCATGGAAATGCTACCGATTTATGACTGCAAGACCATCTAGTCATTAAAGGAGAGAGGAACTAGTCCCCAGTGGAGTCCCCAAAATATGTCGGCTGGGGAATGTCGATCAGGGTTGATTTTGTGGTTTCAAAAAATAAGTTTTAGATGTAATTTAATACGTATAAATAAATTTGATTTTGGAAAGGTAGTATGTTAAGTTTGAAAAAGGTAGTGTTTTAAATTTGAAAATACAAGACCAAACTGATCTCATATATACGATAGTTTAAATGATCAAGCATAATACCGCAAATGATGCATCTATCCAAAGGAATTGATACTACTCTGGCTAGTGATGCTCAATTAAATAAACTAAAGGATTTATGACATTTATTTGGTCTGCAAATCCATTTTTTATATAAGCTGACAAGTTCCACTATCTAATATGAAAGATTAGATAAGATTTATATTAAGCTAGGTTTCAAAGTTCCCTATAGAGGCAAGCCCCTATAGTTAATTACATCCTAAGAAACCGAGGTCGCTTAAGAATACTCTCGATTCAGACTAGTGATTTTGCTCTCAATAATTTTAAAGTTTAAGGTTTTCAAGACTAGACATTAGAAGTTCAAAAGGGATTAGATCAAGTAGAAACAGTTATTTTCGAGAATATAAATGGATGAAAGGTGATATACCTAAAATATATAGTGTTTTTAGACACATTTTTTTACCTATTTTTGATATTTTGTGCTTTAATGGAACGTATTTGTGTGTTTTTCTTTTAGGTACAATTAAAATATGAAAAATGCTAAAAGGAGTGAAAAAAGATTGAATTTGTAGCAAAAATGTAAAAATTGTGCTAAATTGTTTTGGCGCTTAAGTGCCAGTGAAACAGAGAAGGTCGTGCCTAAGCGCCAGAGGAAGTTATGTGACGNATGATATTGCACTTTAAAGAAAGGTATTTTTGATGTTTTGTTGCAGGAATGATGAAATAGGGTCATTGGAGCGAAAAGATGCAAATAAGAGTGAATTTGTAGCAAAAAGGGCCAAAATATGAAGAATTGAACTAGGGCACTGATGGCGCCATCGACCACGCCGACGGTGAGATTTTCCCGAGACTCCAGAATTAATTTATTAAGAAGGTCCGCCGACGGCGCCCTCGAGGCTGCCGACGGCGAGCTCGGCGGTTATGTCCAATTAGGCTTTGGAAGAGGACAAATTTTGAAGGGATGCTTAGGTAACTCTTAGGAAAGCTCATCCACAACTTCAAAAGAAGATTTTGGCCGAAAATTGTGAAGACTCTAGAGGTCCTGGAGATTAGAGAGGTTCCATTAGTTTATAGAGAATTTACTAGTGTCTTGGCCAAAAATAGAAGAGTGCTAGAGGCCTTGGAGGTTACCATTAGTGTATAGAATTTCCAGTAGAGTGTAACATTGTGAGGAATTCTTTGAGAGATTGTAAGAGTGGAGGGAAAGTGAGAGATTTCTTCCTCCTTTCCGAGGGAAAGAATATAGGGAGTAAAGGAAGTGCTAGGAGAGTTCCTAGAGATTAGAAAAATTCCAATATTAGTGAGGAATTTTCGAGAGATTGTAAGAGTGGAGGGAAAGTGAGAGATTTCTTCCTCCTTGCTACTTCAAAAAGGAATTGCTTCGAGAGATTGTAAGAGTGGAGGGAAAGTGAGAGATTTCTTCCTCCTTGCCGCTTTGAAGAAGAATTTTCGAGAGATTGTAAGAGTGGAGGGAAAGTGAGAGATTTCTTCCTCCTTGCTACTTCAAAGAGAAATAGGAGGTGCTAGAGAGAGTTCATAGAGGTTAGAAAGGTTCCAATATTGTGAGGAACTCTTTAAGTTTGTAAGAGTGGAGGGAAAGTGAGAGATTTCTTCCTCCTTGCCGCTTTGAAGAGGAATTTATTGTAAGAGTGGAGGGAAAGTGAGAGATTTCTTCCTCCTTGCCGCTTCAAAGAGGAATTCTATGTGCTAAGAGTGGAGGGAAAGTGAGAGATTTCTTCCTCCTTGCTACTTCAAAGAGGAATTCTGTGTACGGAGGGAAAGTGAGAGATTTCTTCCTCCTTGCCGCTTCGAAGAGGAATTCTGTGTGTTATAAAGAAAGGAAGAGATTCAGAGAAACTTTGAGGAGTTTTCTTGGGGAGAAATTAGAGTTAAGTTCATTTATTGATTGTAGTTTGTATGACTTTGCTTTTATATATGAATTCTGAGTTTTTTTGTGTTTTCCCCATGAGATATGAGTAGTTATCACTGTCTTTATTCTTGTCTTGAGATTTGTGAAATGGTGATTTGAATTGATGAAGCCATGAAAATGTTTAAGAAATTGTGATGATCTTTTCACTTTGATCTTAATTTACTTTCAATCTGGCCAATTGATTTGTTAAAATATGTTGAGTTTTACAACTAAAGTGAAGATTACATCCAAGATTCAGGGAGGTCAAAGCCCTTGAAAGTTGGGTGTAAATAAATTGAGAAAAAAAATTATCGGGCGTAGAATTGGAGATTTTAGAGTGTCAGACTAAAATCCCCAATTTGGTCCTATCGTTTGGGTGCTAATGTGTAGATGTTAGCCCTCAGGCGAGGGGAACGTGGGAGCTCCAAAGTGAGAGCCGGTATCCTCCCAGCCTAGCCACAGATTCAGTAAACAAGCGTAGGATAAGTCAATGTTCTTTATTCCTGGACCAAAGGTTAAGAATAGGTATGCTCCTATTTAGCACTATATAATTTGAATTAATTCACCTTATCCATTCACTATAATTTCTTGATAAGGAGAATGATGCTTTCTTATATATTGAATATCACATTAAAAACTCCATTAGTATATTTAGTTATTTAATAGTTATTACAATTACATATTTATTTCAATTGCCTATTAGTGACAGATAAGCAAATTGAATTTCGTTGTTGCGATTAAAGTATTGTTTTTCTAACATCTTAGTTCGTAGTTCTAATATTACTCCCTGTAAGATCAATATCTAGGACTCCATTAGAGCCCTATATTACTTGAGCGATATGTATACTTGCGTTGACAATATCTAGGACTCTCCATTAGAGCCCTATATTACTTGAGCGATACGTATACTTGCATTGATAAGTGTGACTTTATTGCTTTTCTAAAATCTTAGTTCGTAGTTCTAAAGTTACTCCCTATGGGATCGATATCTAGGACTCTATTGAAGCCCCTATATTACTTGAGCGATATGTATACTTGCGTTGATAAGTGTGACTTTACAAATATTGAAACTTATATTACTTGAGCGATACGTATACTTGCGTTGATAAGTGTAACTTTACAATTATTGAATATTTTATACATCCATCTTTATCGAATCCATTACTTGAGCGATACATATACTTGCGTTGATAAGTGTGACTTTACAATTATTGAATATTTAATCTACTTGAGCGATACGTATACTTGCGTTGATAAGTGTGACTTTACAATTATTGAATATTTATTTCGTCCATATTTATCTTATATTCTTGAGTTTCTAAACCACTTCCTGTGGGATCGATATCTAGGACTCCATTAGAGCCCTATATTACTTGAGCTAGTTCTAAACCACTCCCTGTGGGATTGATATCTAGTACTCCATTAGAGCCCTATATTACTTGTGCGATATTATTACTCCCTGTGGGATTGATATCTAAGACTCCATTAGAGCCCTATATTACTTGAGTGATACGTATACTTGCATTGATAAGTGTGACTTTACAATTATTGAATATTTTATACATACATCTTTATTTATACTTGCATTGATAAGTGTGACTTTACCATTATTGAATATTTTATATATACATCTTTATCGAATCTATAACCATTATTAAGTTCTAATCTACTCCCTGTGGGATAGATATCTAAGACTCCATTAGAGCCCTATATTACTTGAGTGATACGTATACTTGCGTTGATAAGTGTGAAATGGGATCAATATCTATGACTCCATTAGAGCCCATTATTACTTGAGCGATACGTATACTTGCGTTGATAAGTGTGACTTCGAATCTATAACCGTTGTTAAGTTTTTGGTGTCTTGAATATTTATTACATCCATATTTATCAAATCTATAACTGTTATTAAGTTTTGGTATAGTTGCTAAGTAATTAAATCTTTTAACAGCAGTATTAAACACTTATATTTTTAAACATATATAAAGTCGCGGTCACTAGTCTCTTCCCTACCTAGCCGGTCTTCTAACTTTAAATTAGCCAATGTTCTTTATAGCAACTCTAGTAAGGGTAAAGAATATTATTGCTCTACTTTAAATTAGCCAATGTTCTTTATAGCATCTCTAGTAAGGGTAAAGAATATTATTGCTCCAATTTGACACAACACAATTTGCATACTTCCACAATATAATTTCAATACTTATTATTGATTCATGATGAGGAGAAAGATATTTTCATATTTAGTGCTTTTCTTTTACATAAACTCAAGTTATCTTTAAAATTTTTATTGTCAAAATATCAAAAATACAAAAAAGAATTGAATTTTACCTACTGTGAAAATATCTGTAGTTTAAGTAATTGTGCTTTTAAAATAGAAGGTTTGCTGATAAATAGTGCATATTGCTTATTTTACCTGTGGGTTTGATATTCAGCTCTTAATCAAAAAGTCCTATATTACTTGATAACAATACATATACTTGTGTAGTATCCCAATATATATATAAATTAAAAGGTTAAATTCTTATTTTCTCCAAGATCAAGTTTTTGGTTCTGTTGCAAAGTTAGGAAACAAAAGTGAAAAATATCATCAAAGACATTGTTATACTGTTGCATATAACCAGTAATCGGATATCAAAAGGTAGGAGATGTCATTGATCCAGGGAAAACCCAGGTGACTTCCCAAGCTATCCTATTATTTGGCTTTAATTTAGAAATTATATTAATTGATGTTTCATTCTGTCAATTTTATTATTTAGGGCTTACACTTGCATGACACGATCATACAAATAACCTAGAAGATAGGAGAGTTTACGTCGTAACGAACGACAACCTTGGAGCCTAAAGCTAGTTAAGGCTTAAATTGCACAACATGATTATGCAAAAACCTAAAGATAAGTAGAGGATTTATGTCACACTAGGCAGACAACCTCAAAATTCTATGGCTTGCTATTTAATTTTAATAAAAGTATGTTGTTGTAGATTTGATTGCTCTCTTGAGTTGTTCTTTTGTTCATCTTTGTCATGCTGCCCATGGGGATAGCTCCAAGCTCCTCATTAAAGTAGCAGTCCTAAGGTCTAAGGTTCAACGGTTTTACCATGTTTATGTTTAAATGCTTTGGTTTTGTTATTATTCAAACATTATGGGGGTGTTAAAGTTAATTAAAGAGACACTGTTTAGGATCCCACAATTCCCTCATTCCTATACCACTATGTTCTCTTGTATTTACTTAGTCTAAATATGTTGTTAAGCTCATTCAAACTGGGGAGATCTAATTAGCAACTGTGGATTATCTCATCCGAGGGACTCCCATAAATTCAAAAGAACGTATTATGCTCTTTTTTGTTTTGTTTTTGATAAGGGTTGTTTAAGATTAATTTTTTAAAAAGGCTTTTTTTTTTATTTTGAAATTTTTTGTTTTATCTTTTAAAAAAAAAATTCACCAAGCATGCATAATACATTAAAACAGTAATAAATTGTAGAAATAAAATGACAATAACTTAAATGCATACTTGTCATCTTCTCGTTGCTCCCGTTGAAATGTTAGCATTCATAATCGTGTATATATTGCAAAGTAAAATTAAGAACAACTACTTAGTAGTAACGAAGCTTTAATGGTTTAAACTCAAAAGAGACCATGATTCATAACTCGGTAAGTCCCTAAGGGTTTTAAGGATGATATTATGTAAAAAAGCATAATGAGTTCAATTATTCTTCAAAATATCGAAAAGATTATAGAATTGTTTGGGGCATAGCCCAAAATAACTCTTAATAATTTTTTAGATTATTTCAAGTTCATTTGCACATATTATGTTGTTGAATAGATCATCCAGTGGTTTATTAATTTTAAACTGTTCTCAGTTCATCATCTCAATTAACCCATGACAAAGGGGACGAGCAAGTTTGAGCTTATAATGTTTTAAGGAGATTAGATATGGTTTATCTTTCTACTAACCCTCGTGTATATTTAGATTAAACTTAGCTCTCTACAAAGCTCAAAAGACACTAAGGGTAGGTATGTAATTTTGAAGAAAGGGGTAAAATTAATAATATTTAATTAAAAGATTAACCTATGACTTATCCATTGGTTTGGGATTTCTAAATTGGTGTTTTATTGACTTCCTAACTTTTATCCTAAACATTTAACCATTCAAATCAATTCATCTTCTAATGTTCAACAATTGGGATAATTACAATTATAACCTTCTTTAAAAGTGGGGTGAATTGGTGTTTTCCTCGAACCCTCATGTCTCAATCACTTTAGGATATTACTTATGATCAAAATATTACCCTTAAGCTTTTAACTCATCCTACAATTATAATCAAGGTAAAAGAGTGGAAATTACAATTTTGCCCTTGGGGATTCTATCTTCATAAAATTTTTAATCAGTTCATATAAACTTGGGAAATTGCTAATATATCTCTCACGGGTTAATTGAGATGCCAGAGGAGGAATCATCTTTTTCGAATCTTTATTTTAATTTTTATACTTATTTTGATCCAAAAATAGAAATTTCCAAAGTTAATTCATTTAATTAATCAAAGTAAAGTTTATATTCTTTAGAAAATTATTAGAGGTTCAATTAGTTAAGAGGGACACTTACAACAAATTTCATGAATTTTTGAATTACATTTTAATTATTATAATTATTTGTTTGTTTTGAGGATTAATTAAATAGAAAAGATGTTTTATTTTAAAAAATAAATTTTATATTTTCAATTAATCTTCCTAACCTAAGGGAACCTAGAGAAATTCATTTCATTTTTTTTATATTTATTTTAGTGAAAAGAGTAGAGAAATTACATTTTAGAAACTTAAAAATGCATATCCTTATTTAGAAAATTAGGAAAGGTATTCTATTTGATCCTAAGTGGTTAGAGAATATTTAGGAACATTTTTGTGAATTATTGCAATTTTATGATTTTTTGAATTTTTTAATTATTTTTAAATTTAAAAGTAGCCCAAAATGAACTATTTATTTTAAAGTTAATTTTATTTTTTTTAAGTGTCCCTGGTCACAAGGAACTCCCAAAACTACTTTTCCAAAATTTTTGAGTTATGTTTTAATTATTATAATTATTTTAGTGTCAAAATTTTATTTTTCTTTAAAAATAGACTTTAGTGGCTAAATTAATTTTAAATGGTTTAAAATTTTTACATATGGTTAATATATTCAACATCTTCAGTAAAGATCAATTTTTAGGATTTTTTAAAGTATGTTTTATTTATTTTTATTTTTATAGGTTTTAAGGACATAAATCAAGAAATTATATTACAAAAATATTTAAATCTAGATTTTATTTTTTTATGCTCTTCTAACCACAGTGAACCTACAAAAATAAATTTCATAATTTTCTAAACCTTTATTTTAATTTATGTAATTATTTTAAGTAAATATATGACTTAACTTTGGAAATTAGGGTTTGTCATGCTAGAAGTGTTCTTTGACTTTGGAAAAATTAAAGAGAAGTCTTAGACACATGGAGAATAAACCTCAAAATTTCTCCTCATGGGGTTTAATATTTAATTTCCTATGATTTAAAAAAATTTTGTTGTATTTAATTAATTTAAAAATAAATACAAGTCAAATAAGTTTTATTTTTGATCCTCATGATTCTCCTCTATTCAGAGAGCATAGGAGTATTTTTATTTTCTTTTTGTGATTTTTCTACTCCAAGTTATAAATTTTCTAAGTTTTCTGAATTATTTAAATCAATAATAGGTTAATTTCATACTTATCCGAGTTAGTGTCACGCCATCCTTTTCAGCTCCGAGCTTTCCACGCATCATTGCTTTCTGTGTCAGCCGCCACATGTACCTCCTTTACTGCTTCATCTCCTCATCCAACATGATCTGATCTGTCAGTCTGATACACGTACGATCAAACAACTTTTGGTCATCTTCCCCAAATGACCTAAANGACAACTCCTGGTCATCTTCCCCAAATGACCTAACAGGTGAACTGCTCGTTTTCTAAACCTAACTTCTCCATCAATTCTCTACCAAATTAAGCAGGATTTGCTCCTACACCTTCATCTAGGTGAGACAAACACATCCATACGGTTACATGCTCATGAAATTAAAATTTTTCTTCATAACAACCCAAACTGAGGAAGAATTTAGGTGTTTCTCTCCACACATTTCTCCAGGAGGTGTAGCCTCAATTGGATTTGTTTCTGAGTTTCGTTGTGAGCTGGCGAACCTCCTCCAAGTGTTTATTTAAGCTGAGGTTGAGTCAAAGTATGAATTTGATCAAAGGGTGATTCGGGCTTGGTCTTGGACTAGGTTAGAGTGCTCAAAATGATGGGGCTTTGATTATNTCTCGAGGAGGTGTAGCCTCAATTGGATTTGTTTCTGAGCTTCGTTGTGAGCTGGCGAACCTCCTCCAAGTGCTGATTTAAGCTGAGGTTGAGTCAAAGTATGAATTTGATCAAAGGGTGATTTGGGCTTGGTCTTGGACTAGGTTAGAGTGCTCAAAATGATGGGGCTTTGATTAGGGAAGTCTTCTTTGGCTTTAATGAAGCTTATGAAATAGTCAATTTGGAGTTTGGTGGCACTTGATGGTATGGCCGTGAAAATCCTTGGATTTTAGTGTTGAATTTAGGCTTTTATAGTGGGAATGAGGGCTAGGAAATGGTGGGGATTGGCTTCTCTGGGCTACTAGAAGGTCTGGAGAAAATCTGGCAGAGTTTTGTTAAGGTTTTAGCACTCTCCCCTATTTTGCCATCAGAGGTCCCTTATTTATAGAGAGGGGTCTGGTTGCTAACAAGGCATGTCATGGTTGCNTGGGAATGAGGGCTAGGAAATGGTGGGGATTGGCTTCTCTGGGCTACTAGAAGGTCTGGAGAAAATCTGGCAAAGTTTCGTTAAGGTTTTAGCACTCTCCCCTATTTGGCCATCCGAGGTCCCTTATTTATAGAGAGGGGTCTGGTTGCTAACAAGGCATGTCATGGTTGTNAGATTCCTAGGATCACTGATTTAGGTTACAATTTCATGTTGACAATATTTCTATTCCACTAGGCTATCACATATTAATCTACTTGTTCTTCTAGATAATAATTAGAAGTCCTAAATCATAAGGAATTTTAACTACTTGATTGATTAGATTATGAAAAAATGATGATCAAAAGGTTAACACATCAACATGTATCATTCAAATGCATATAAAATTTGTAAAGAGAAAAGAAAATCATGATAAAATATAAAGAAAAAGCTATCCTTACATCATAGAAGCATGAAAGAAAGTTTACCATGAAACATGAGGAAGAAAATATGGAGAATTTTATTGAAATAATTTAAAATACTAATGCAAGAAGGTACAAACTTACATCAAAGTAATGTGCATTTAACTATACATCAAATCCTAACCTTACAATGATCAATCAACACTCCACAATTTATCTTACATATAGGGCTCAACCACTCTCTCATGTAAAGACTATACAAAAAGTAAAGGAAAACCCACCCTAGAAGTTCCTCCCCAACCCTAATTTTGCACTAGAACCTTAATTCTTGTTGTAGAGAGCCTCCAAAGCCTATCCACACTTCCTAGGTTGTGTCAATACATCTCTTATATAGACATTCTCAAATTCACCTTTAAGAATTTTGCCAAAGCTATAACTTGTCTAGCAGTAGCATATTCATGCACTTGGTAGGCGTGGTTATACCAAAGTTGGCATGGTCACACCAATGATTGGCATAATTACGTCGGAAATACATCAAACCTAGAAAAATTATTTTGCTTTCTAGCATGGTTATGTTGAACCACCTTCTTGGTTCTCTTGTTGTTTTAGCTCTATGGAAAATGTTCTATCACTACAACCTCCAATATACAATAGAAAAACTTTCTATAAGCATAAAGTATAATAACTATGAGAGAAAACACAAGATTTAATGCTAGAAAAGCACAATACCTCATTTTAAATGGTGGGATATCATGACTGGATAATGAAATTGTGATGTTCTTATNCATCTCTTATATAGACATTCTCAAATTCACCTTTAAGAATTTTGCCAAAGCTATAACTTGTCTAGCAGTAGCGTATTCATGCACTTGGTAGGCGTGGTTATACCAAAGTTGGCGTGGTCACACCAATGATTGGCATAATTACGTCGGAAATACATCAAACCTAGAAAAATTATGTTGCTTTCTAGCATGGTTATGTTGAACCACCTTCTTGGTTCTCTTGCTGTTTTAGCTCTATGGAAAATGTTCTATCACTGCAACCTCAAATATACAATAGAAAAACTTTCTATAAGCATAAAGTATAATAACTATGAGAGAAAACACAAGATTTAATGCTAGAAAAGCACTTAATACCTCATTTTAAATGGTGGGATATCATGACTGGATAATGAAATTGTGATGTTCTTACTGAAGGCATGCATTAAGATGTTACCTTTTCTAATAAAGAGGGGGTTTATCTTTATGTTATTAATATATTAGAAAATTTCATGGGAACTTATGAAAATAAAAGAGAATCATTTAGATCTCTTTTATATGTCCTATATTAATNTGAAGGCATGCATTAAGATGTTACCTTTTCTAATAAAGAGGGGGTTTATCTTTATGTTATTAATATATTAGAGAATTTCATGGGAACTTATGAAAATAAAAGAGAATCATTTAGATCTTTTTTAAATGTCCTATATTAACTCTTTTTTTGTTGGTACAAAGATGTATTTTTAGTATTGTTATGAAATTATCTAAAGCTAACCATAAATATTGGAAACAAAAATTCATAGATGGTCATCCAAATTTTATTTTTGAGTGCGTCAAATAAATTTGAGAAATCCAAGAACTCATACTGTCATATATAAACTACTCAATTATGAAAAAAATATAATGCTTGTACCCAAATTGAATTTGAACTTTTTTCATACATCAAACTTAATAAACAAGTAAAATGAGAGAAAATTCTTGATAAAAAATGGCTTAGCCTTTTGTGAATAATATTTTCTACCAAAAATCTCCATTAAAAGAGGAAAATAATAATTTTAAAAAGATAAGCAAGTACTTAAAAAATATCTCAATAAAGACTGGTATGCAAGAAATAATGAAAGTTATCCAGCTAATTTTAAACATTGTGAAAACAAAAAAAAAAAGAGAAAAAAAATGTTAAATGCTATCATTATAGAAGACATAACCATTATTCTAATAAATGCACCCTCTCTAAAAAAATCAACAAACTTAAAATAAATGAGGGACTAAAACAAACATTAAAAGAAATTACTTTTGAATATATCAAAATCAGAGCAATTTGATATAGATGATATTACTTCAACTAATATTTTTTATTACTCAAATTATGAAACTACAACTTGCTTTAATTATTATAATAACACACATTATCATCATACTATTATTGAAACTTTAGGAATTTTTTCCTTAAAGATGAGCAAAAAGACGATTAATAAAAGTTTTAGCCAACATTTTGAATTATTAAATTCATGATAAAATCCTTAATCTACTTCATGATAAGAAATCATGATAATCTATAGAATGTCATTCTACTATATCCAATCTTAAGATAAAAAATAATCATCTTAAATATAAATTTATTGCAATAAAATTATCTCAAAACAAAATGAATAATAGAATTATTAATATTGAATTAAATAATTACAAAAATTAAAAATGGAAAGGAATTTTCTCTTGTTAACAATTTAATAAGTAATGAATTACTTCAAGATAATGAGATGTTAAGTCTTCAATAAAAAACTATAATGCTAAATTGGTTTATTATTATTCAATTAACAACTTACAAAGAGTACAACATTCCTAATCTTGCAACTTTGTTGATAGCATAGTAGATATGAATTTTATTCAGAAAGGTATTGCTTAATCTAAATTTTTCCAAAAAATTATTCAAGATTGACTTCAGCTAGTGGTAATCAAATGAAACTCGAGCATAACTTCTTAACAACTGTAATATGCAAGGAAGAGTGTTGTATTCCTACCCCTTTTATTCTTGTTAAAAATCTTTCATAACATATTATTCTAGAAACACCATTTTTATTAAAAAAACATGCTAAATAGACTGATGTTAGTGGAATCATATCAGAGAAATTTTAAAAATCATTAAAATTTCAATTCATTACAAATCCTAGAGAAATTATTTTAAAATAAATAATGAAATTGAAACAAAAATCATTACACATTATTCTCTAAAAGACAAAATTACAATAAAAAGAATCTAAGAACAACTTAAAACCGTTAAGATAGAAGAAAAAAATTTAGTAAAATTACAAAATTTTTAAAAAGAAATTTGTAGAGATAACCCTAGTTTTTTGGCAAAGGAGAAACTCATTATGTTTCTCTTCACTACAAAGAAAGGTTTCAAGAAAAGGACATCCCTATTGAGGCTTGTCAATGTCAAATGAACAAAGATTATCTCTAACTCTATAAAATTAAAATTAATGATTTATTAGATAATGATATTATAAGAAAATCTTATTCATTGTGGAGTTGTATAACATTTTAGGTCGTGAATACCGTCAAGAAAGAACGNTGTCAAATGAACAAAGATTATCTCTAACTCTATAAAATTAAAATTAATGATTTATTAGATAATGATATTATACTTATTCATTGTAGAGTTGTATAACATTTTAGGTCGTGAACACCGTCAAGAAAGAACACAAAAAATCACTTCTTGTAATTATTTACAAATCATTGAATAAATTTTGAAAATAAATTGTACCATATTTATAATAAAAAGGATTTGTTAAATCATTTACATAAGATAATTATTTTTCAAAATTCAATCTTAAGATTAGATATTGACAAATACAAATTCTTGTAAAAAATTGTTATAAGACTGCATTTACTACCTCTTTTGGTTGTTATGAATAAAATACTATAACTTTTGTTCTTAAAAATACTATGACTGAATTTCAAATTATTATGATTGATATATTTAATCCATTCTCTTCCTACATTATCATGTATATAGATGATCTACTAATATTTTTTAACTTCATCAAAGACCACTTCAAACATCTTAATGCATTTAAATGATTAGCCCAAAAGAATGAACTAGACATTTCAACACCTGAAGCCAAACAATTTCAAAAAAATATTTGATTTTTTGTTCATATAATTTCAAGTATATGTATCATTCCAATCAATAGAAGCATTACAATTACAAACAAATTTATTAGCATAATTGCTTATAAAAATCAAATATAAAGATTCTTAAAAACCCTTAATTATGTAGCAGATTTTTATAAGAAATAACTCAAAATCTTACCTCATTTTTTGATAGGCTTAAGAAAATTCCTCCATCTTAGCTGACTATACATTCTAATGCAAAATTAAAATTAAAAAAAATATGTTGTATCAATATCACTCCCACTAACTCAGATATGTGTGCAATCTTTGAAATTGATGTTGCTAGTCTAGGAAATGATGGAATAAATAAATAAATACACTCACCCAAGTTCAAATAATAAGAACTTGTTTGTTTTTCCCAGGAAAATGAAATACAACACAATTAAAGTACTCCCAATTAAAAAAAAAGAAATGCTCTCTAGTAGTAAATCCATTTCCAAATTTCAAGATTATTCATTAAATGTAAAAAATTCAATGAAAGATAGATTGTAGTGCAACTAAATCAATCATCCTAAATAAGTTAAGAATATCACAACCAAACAAATGTTTGCCATCTAACAAGCAAAACTCTCAAATTTTTATTTTGAAATTGAATATATCAAGTGAGTAACAAACTCTCTTCCAAACCTTTTGACTCGTTAGTTTTTGCAAGGTAGATTATGGGTGAATCATCCCTGAAAAGAAGGGGCCTATAACCCTCCCCGATTACTTCAAAGGATACTCTAACATGGCTGAGAAAGAGGAAGTGAATCACCCTATTCTCAGATGATGAATCTTACCACTTAGCTTTATAGATCCCCTCAATAAAAAATTATAGGAAAATTTTTATCTTTTATGATAACAAAAGATATCCTAGAATAATAAAAAAAAACCTTTTACAAAAAANTGAATCACCCTATTCTCAGATGATGAATCTTACCACTTAGCTTTATAGATCCCCTCAATAAAAAATTATAGGGAAATTTTCATCTTTTATGATAACAAAAGATATCCTAGAATAATAAAAAAAACCTTTTACAAAAATACTTCAATGATCGCCAAATATCAATATGAAAGATGTTATCGAACATTCTATTGAAATTAATGATGAAGATTATCACATTACATTCCATTGGACAATATTAGAAAAGTATATTAGAATAGTCAATTTTCTTAAGATTTCTTAAAATTCAATCTTTGAGAGAAAAATCTTTGAAGTAATTTTAATCATATTAACCTGCTGAAACTCCATTCTTTTGGATCAAGGCTTGATTATAAAACTGCTGAATTAAATTTTCAAAAAATAATCTCATTCAATTATCGGACATATATAGAAAGCAATGAGCAAAGTTTTATATATTCTTAATCATTGACANATCTTTGAAGTAATTTTAATCATATTAACCTGCTGAAACTCCATTCTTTTGGATCAAGGCTTGATTATAAAATCGCTGAATTAAATTTTCAAAAAATAATCTCATTCAATTATCAGACATATATAGAAAGCAATGAGCAAAGTTTTATGAATTCTTAATCATTGACGNTACTATATCCAATCTTAAGATAAAAAATAATCATCTTAAATATAAATTTATTGCAATAAAATTATCTCAAAAGGAAATGAATAATAGAATTATTAATATTGAATTAAATAATTACAAAAATAAAATATGGAAAGGAATTTTCTCTTGTTAACAATTTAATAAGTAATGAATTACTTCAAGATATTGAGATGTTAAGTCTTCGATAAAAAACTATAATGTTAAATTGGTTTATTATTATTCAATTAACAACTTACAAAGAGTACAACATTCCTAATCTTGCAACTTTGTTGATAGCATAGTAGATATGAATTTTATTCAGAAAGGTATTGCTTATTCTAAATTTTTCCAAAAAATTATTCAAGATTGACTTCAGCTAGTGGTAATCAAATGAAACTCAAGCATAACTTTTTAACAACTGTAATATGCAAGGAAGAGTGTTGTATTCCTACCCCTTTTATTCTTGTTATAAATCTTTCATAACATATTATTCTAGAAACACCATTTTTATTAAAAAAACATGCTAAATAAGGCTGATGTTAGTGGAATCATATCAGAGAAATTTTAAAAATCATTAAAATTTCAATTCATTACAAATCCTAGAGAAATTATTTTAAAATAAATAATGAAATTGAAACAAAAATCATTACACATTATTCTCTAAAAGACAAAATTACAATAAAAAGAATCTAAGAACAACTTAAAACCGTTAAGATAGAAGAAAAAAATTTAGTAAAATTACAAAATTTTTAAAAAGAAATTTGTAGAGATAACCCTAGTTTTTTGGCAAAGGAGAAACTCATTATGTTTCTCTTCACTACAAAGAAAGGTTTCAAGAAAAGGACATCCCTATTGAGGCTTGTCAATGTCAAATGAACAAAGATTATCTCTAACTCTATAAAATTAAAATTAATGATTTATTAGATAATGATATTATACTTATTCATTGTAGAGTTGTATAACATTTTAGGTCGTGAACACCGTCAAGAAAGAACACAAAAAATCACTTCTTGTAATTATTTACAAATCATTGAATAAATTTTGAAAATAAATTGTACCATATTTATAATAAAAAGGATTTGTTAAATCATTTACATAAGATAATTATTTTTCAAAATTCAATCTTAAGATTAGATATTGACAAATACAAATTCTTGTAAAAAATTGTTATAAGACTGCATTTACTACCTCTTTTGGTTGTTATGAATAAAATA